>JASKGM010006923.1:0-10547 GCA_034509205.1 Ceratonia siliqua
TTGTAAGGGATTAACAAAGAACTTGGGATAGTGAGTTTTTGTTTAAGCAAGAGTTGCAGGGATGGAACATTGGGGTGTTCGTCATCAAGTTATGTTCATTGGGCAGCATGAGGAATACGAAAGTCAACTTTTATCTGGCTTTCCTAAGGAAGAAGATTCAAAAGATGAAGATGAAGAAACCATTAAAACTGAGACTTTATTTATACCAGAATTCAAGAAAAGAAAGCGACTTAGTCTTAGTCGGCTTAGAGAGATGAAAGCAGGTTTAGGTGGGGATCAGAAGCAAACTAGTAGCAAGCTTAAGACAAAGAAGAATGAGAGTAGAGACAGATGGTCATCTGAGAGGTAAAGAATATATGGGAAGTTCTTCATGTTGTCGCTATCTTCTTTATTATTAAGTAATAACATATAGTAAGTTATGGCAATCATGTAATTTAGGTATAAGCTGGCTGAGCAAAGCATGTGGGAGGTCTTAAAGGCTAAAGGTGCAACTTTTGCTAACCCAATCTCCCGACCTGCACTACGAATGGCTGCCCGTAAACATATCGGTGATACTGGACTATTAGATCATTTACTGAAGCACATAGATGGTAAAGTGGCACCTGGAGGGGTTGAGCGATTTCGACGGTGGTTTAACACAAAAGGAATAATGGAGTATTGGTTGGAGAGTGCTGACTTAGATAAGGTCCGCCAGGAAGCTAGGGTGCAGGACCCTTACTGGATTCCGCCGTCCACATTTAGGGCAGGCAGCCCTCCTCCTCTGAATTCTGATTCTGATGAACTGAAACTGCTTCGAACAGAAATGGCCAAAATGAAGAAGTATTGAACTTGGAAACTTGTATTTCAGAATAATCCTGTCTGCTTACTATTATATGTGCATCTTTAATAATTTTTCTTTTGCATGGCAGAGATATGCAGGAGCTCATATCCAAGAACCAAGAGAAAAATGAAGTTAATCTGATGGAGGTTAATGCTGAATAATTAAGTGAATGCTGACTTATTTAAGTATCGAATGGTTTAACGTTTCTAATATCACTTAATGATATCTCATGCCGAGTCTTACTGGCAGGAGACACATAAGGAATTGGTGAAGTGGAAAGCTATGACTGAGCAGCGCCTAACTGAGATTATAACTTCTTTGAAGGGTGTGCAGGTATCTAACCATACCACCACTTTTTTACCCTTTAAGAAGTTGGTGTGACTGTTGTTATGACAAATGTGTTTTCTGTTGGTTAATTTGTCCATGTATGTGATCCCCAGCTTAATGAAATTTTATATATTAACAGGGCATGTATGGTGAATTGGTAATTTGGAAAAGTAAAGTTGAGCAGCAGCTTGTGGAAATAACAAGTAAATTGAGTAATCTGCAAGCATCAAGGGAGCGCACCACCTTCAATCCTCCTTCAGAAAGATGGGAAGATTGGCTAGAAAGCACCAACCTCGACAATATTCAGGGAGATGAACTTGTACCTTGGCTTGGGAGTACAGAACTGCTTAATGTTCAGCAAGAGGTTGTACTTCAAGATCCCAACTTAGCCCTACCAACTCAGCTACTCAATGATGAATTGACTAACATGAAGAGGTAATACGTATATGTGAAGTCAAATGCTCCAAACCTCCCTCCCCCTCTCCCTCCCTATCTGCTCCCTTCCAAGGAATCAAAAGAAAACCAGAATGACGAAGAAAAAAAAATGCTGCTGTCGTTCTTTTAGTATTTCTTATTTTTTTGCCTTTGATAATAGTGATTTGCTGGAAGTGATGCCCAAGAAACAAGAGGAAGATCAACTTAATGTGACACCTGATTCTTCTATAACTGTTAATTCAAAGTCAGACCTCGACAACTCGTTGATGTTGTTTCAGGTGATGTTCACTGTGTGCATATCATGTACTTGGTATTTTTATTTTTTCCAGTTCAATGTTCATTTTGTATATTCTTTTCTCACAGGAGATGTTTATGGAGTTGTTTAAATGGAAAGACAAAATGGAGCAGCAGCTGATGGAGGTATCAAATTCTGTATATGGTTATGGTATGCTGGCAACGAAGTAGACTCCACTTTGAAGTATCTATTTAGGATAGGATGTTAACCACCCTCTCGCCCATATGTTTTCTTTGTTGCTCTTAGACTTTGTAGGGTTAGATATTGTACAGCATTGACAATGTGATCTTGAACACCTTTTCCAACCACCAAGTTCATAGAAGCTGCATCTGACCTGCATAATGTGCTGCAAATTGTTAATATTTGGACTGGCCTGTTACAGTGAAGTTAGTTATGCTTTAAGGTAGATCTTCTGTAGGACTGCTCTGTTAGTTGTTGGTGACTTGCTCAGGTAAGATTAAGTTCCTTTAAATATAGGTCTTTAGATAGGCTTTAACCTGATTTAGTTTAATATATTAGCCAGAGTGATCTTTTAAAAATGTCTGTAATCCTATTCAGGGGACAGTTGACATATTTATATACATATAATTTCTACAGGATAGTTTAGCAGATTTTGTGGATGTCTATTTACGGTGAATTACCTGTGATGTAATCAGTCTTTTCTTATGCCTTTGAACTTTCCGGGTCATTTAGCTGTTGAAGCTTTTGCTTATTTTTTCTTTTAAGGTTCTTCGCTCTAGCGCTAGGAAAGTTATTTGCTTTATCCAGGTGGCCTTGTTCCCACACGATATAAATGGGATAGGTCATTAATCCTGACCTCCTTTTGATAGTCCAATTCGGGATTATTATTTTTAAATTTGGAATAGTATTTGAATAAATTATTTTTTAGTCTATATAAACGGCATTTTTATTAGCAGTACTATATAAAATTTCATTGTCTTTCATTGTTATTATTATAAGATAACATTCTTAAACTATTTGAAGTATTGAAAAATTAGTGTCATTATAGAATATAATATTTTTAAAAGGAGAATTCTAAATTACAACGTTGTGTAGATACGATGTAGCACTATAATCTCACAAAAGTTGGTGGGCTCCTGCTTTATTGTAGTCCCCAATTTGCTTTATGAGTTCCCCAGTGAGATTCAGTTTTGTAGTTGTATTGCTGGATGTTACAAAGATAAGTGTTAAAAGAACTGTTGAGGGCATTGTAGTTTTTAAATACTGGAATATGTCACAACAAAAGAGATATTACAAGTGGTCGTATAAGATTTACTCTGATTCAAATTCATCTGATGGACGGAGTGAAAATAAATTTAGCTGTTAGTCAGTTTGGCTAATTCAAATTGCTTATTTAACATTTTTCACGTATACATATATACATGATACAAAAAATTTATTAAATGTATTAGTTTAATTTATATGGTACATGTAAATATGTTATATTTTTAATACCATTTAAAAAAAACTATTTAAAATGAGCAGTCTAGTCATAATTTTGCGTTGATTAAAGCTAAAGTTCAAGTTCTGAGTCAATATATGTTGATTGAACAAGGTTAAAGGTATTAAATTATATCCAAAAGAAAAAGTATTAGATTACAACTCTAAAAGGATAAGTTAAAAAGTAACACCCTGATAGTCAAATTGACTAGTCAAATTAGAAATATGATCGGCTGAACTGTCAGTCCCTGCAGCCTAAAAAACAAAGACTGTCTTCTATATCTTTAATAGGATGTTCTCGTAATTTGATTTACCAAAATAAGCAGTTCCTTACAACCAGAAAAACTTACCAGGCTCGATTTCTTGAGATTCTATTTTTGTTGTTTGATCCTCTCTTCTCACCAGTAATTACTCATAATTATCCTACTAAATCTTTTCTACTTCGATTGTTTCCTTTCCAATCAGTGGCAGCGTTTTCTCTTCTATTTTAAACCACCATCCATAAGCATCCATAGAATGCAGATTTTCTTCCCTGCAACCTCTCCCATTCTGAAAGCAAACCTTTGACTTCTCAAATATGCATAAAAATTCAGTGGTATGAACATTAAAGCAATAACAGCAGGACAAACCTTGACATTAAAACTTGAATAACAGCTTGAAGAATGCCTTCTCCGACTAGCTAGGCATTGAATTTGATTGGAGTTTGATTTGCACTTCATCATAGCATGCCTGAAGATCCCTGAACTCTTCTGTATCAGAGAAGCTCTGAGCCTGGGATTGCAAGTAATAAATCAGAAATTCTTTACAGGATGGGGCAACACATGGTGACGAAGTGGAATGTCAGGATAATTAGTAGCTTAGAAATTGGCTAAAAAAAGCTTTAAACAATAATGTGGAATAAAGGAAACAAAACAAAAAACAAAAATAATTTTTAAGAATAAATTCTCAGATTTTTTTTTTATTTTTTTGTTTTTGAAAACAGTTAAAATAAAAAGAAAAACACAATGAAACAGGCCCTTAATTCTTGTTATTCCATCCCGTTTAAGTTATTTAGGAACCATGACTTTCTCCAACAAAACTCTGTTCAGTCTGAAAGTGCCTAACATGTGAAACAATTTAAGCAAATAACAAGAAAAATCATTCAAATTGAGAAACCAATTGTTTCCAGCTTTTTGCCAGAGACTTCAGAAATTAATGTCTCTTGCCTGTTTAATGATGTTCTTTAGGTGCATCTCAGCCGTAAACAATTCTTTACGACTGCCTGTAGATGAGGAAATTTCCATGTACACCTTGCAAAGTTCTAAAGATGCATTTGCAAACTTCTGGAATCGATTCCTGTCCTTCCATGTGTCAGATCCCTGATAGAGTGTGCAACCATACATTAATAGAATTATAATCATTAGCATATATAGGCTTATGATTTATGAACACCTATCATTATGACAACAAATGTAGATGAAATTTCAGAGAGCGAGAATTAAGTAAAAAATCAAGAGATCAAACGATACTCGTCATTGAACATGACAAAGGCAAGGCCCACATTGCTCGACATGAAAAAAGATAAAGCATTGCTGTGTCCTCAATGTTCATGTGACTAAACCTTTTCTAAAGAAAACACTTTATGAATGAACAAAAAGATTATACGAAATACTTATTTTCAAATGATCAAATCTTTATGATTATAGTGAGATAACTGCATGTATTGTTGCATATGGCACATAGGTGTATAACTCTCTTTCCATGTTCTGTATATTATGCAAAGTTTTTCTTTTTCAAGTAATAAAAGATGAGTTGGATATTATGAGAGATACCTGGAGTGATCTAACTTGCTTTAAGAGGGCTTCAGAACACATCATGAGATCTCCATTAATTCTGTGCCACCGTGCATATAAGCCCCAGATATCAGCTCCAGATCCACTCCCACTTTTAACTATCTGATAAGAATAAGAAATATTAGACCAAAGATGTGTCACATAATTTTTGGCATATCCTTCATATGACAACCTTTTTTTTTATAGAAAAAGAATTTATTGATGAGAAGAGAAAGATACATCAACGGAGGACAAGTAATCCTCTCAAAACAAAAAGAAAACAGGTAAAAAAAAAAAAAAAAGCTCAAAAGAACTTTTTAAAATCAATAAGGGATTCCCCCAAAAAAAACCAAATTTTTATATAACAACCTTATCCTCCATACGGTTAGTAAAATCAACAGAGCAAACATCTTTAGGCCGAAGGCATTTGGCTGAACTAGTAGCTAATTATAATTAAGCAGAGAAACAACTGGATTCATAGCCTGCCCTTATTTTGCCAGTGCAGAAGAAAGGGTGTGTGGGAAGAAAGGCATATCTCTTCATTAAGGAGAACAAAACAAAACAAACAAATTCATGATAGAATTGTGGACCTGCTGTAGAACTTTTCCAAGTAACAACACCAATTGCTCAGATTCACGTGATCTTCCTGCAATAGTTACTCCAGATCCCTGATCATTGAGTTCTGATTCAAAATCACCTATACAGAACTGATATCTATTATGTTGATTATCAGTTGTCACAGGAGGCATGGAAAGACTTATTGAAACCCTTTCTTCCACCTCTCTCATGATTCTCTCCAATAATTCAGCATCCACTCTTTTCTTATTGGTCATGTCCAAAACCATCTGTACACCTTCCAGAGCCTAAAAGAAATTTTCAAACTTGATAAGCAACAAAGAATCAACAAGAATAATGCCTTAACTGTTATTTTCAAGTAATACACCCAGCTTAGCATGTTATCATGTTAAAATTATGAACATTTTCTAATCTAAAGAGGTTAATAAATAATTTGTTAACATGGAACAAAGTAGTGCCCAACCTTTTATCTGACTTTTTTTTTATCATATCACTTTCAACATTATATTGAGCTTATATTACCATCTAATCAGTTCTGTATATTACAAAACTAGGTATTCCAAAAGTTCACTCAATGCAAATATGAGCAAATCTAAATAGCTAGAGGAATATATAAGATAGTGTAGTTGACTAATAAATACAAACTGTACGTCACTTGGGTTCACGTGGATGGTTGAATAGGCACATTTTGTTAATTGAATAACATTTCCTGTTGACAAAGCCACAACAGGACGCGTGTCAACCATGTATCTCCACTCACCCATGGTTGCTGGCAACTGCCCGTGGCAGAGGGTAATTAACTACCCCTTCAGGGCTGGAGCAAGCAGAACAAATGGAGTATAAGAAAGCTTGAGCAAATTCAGTCTGTGCATACTCTTTATCTAGCCAAGCCCTTTTTCCATCAAAACCATGTCTTGTTCCATTGACATTTCATTGGATAATTCACTTCGGCATGACCAAAGAACCCTATTTTCATATTATTTCCTACCCGAACCCCCATATGCTTATAGTACAGAAAATATTCATAAGGGGTTCTCACGACCTTCAAATTATTACCCAGAGTCACATAGCAGACCTATATGTATCATCCACTAAGACCTGTTTTGATCAACAAAAGAAGAAAAAGGAAAAAAGGAGACACCTGATTGATATTACCAACATCAACAGCTACATGGCTGTAGTTCTCCCAGAGCTGCCAGCTATTTCGTCTGTCACCAAGTGCCAATAATCATTTTGTCAGTATATACCCCAAATTTGCAATGACAATAACCTATACACATTTTGTATGTGTTTGCACATGTGTATATGCAAGCATATGCCAGCATTTAAGACACAGTCCAATTAATGGGAGAAAGACTAAACTTGAACTTCAAGGCTTCTTTAAATGCAATAAAGGCTTCCTTGCTCTTTTTCTTGATCATATGCCTGCATGGTAGGTAAAATGCATATGATATGTTAAAGCTAGAAGCAAAAAAATTAACTCATGATGGTTGAATATAATGAGTTGCAAATCATGCATCAGCAAATAAAGTGCTATAGAATTATTATTAAGCTCAGAAATGTGATACTCAGGTAAAAGGGAGGACTTGCAAAGTGAATAATTAGAATGTCAAACTCTTAGAAGTTCAAGCAATTTAGATCCAATCTATTTGCAATGTAAAAAAATACTTTTGCAGTCCTAAGGGGACTCCTCAGTGGTTAAGCACTGAATACTCCAACTTGGAGATCTCATTGGAAGCAGGTCGGGTGGGATTTATGGGAAGGGCAAGGGCTTCGTCCTCTTTGTGTAGCCTGAATTCTGATAGACCAACAAGGAGAAAAACAAAGATACTATTGCATATTCATAGATATATGTGGGTTTGCAGGTGTATTAGTTAAATACACCGAAACAAACTACTACTTTTCCTATTCTTCTATAAGAGATGGAAGCTAGAAATGCATACAAGCAAGCAATGTTATTCCAAGCTTCCCCATTTTCAGGATCAAGTTGAACAGCACGAGTAAACCCATCCAGAGCCTTTTCAATATCCCTAGCCTGTATAACTTTGGTGGTTAGAATTTCAAATGCTTCAGAAATCAGAAATAGGATACAATACAAGGAGAGGCAAATCTACAATACATATTCTCAAATATGACTATTGGTGTTCATCCTGACAAAACAATGAGGTGATGCAATGCATATCATACATAACTGTACACAGTTGGCCCAATTTGTTGCCACACGTAGGTGGCACTTATACTTAACTTTACTGATGTAGGCTTGCCCCACAAGGAGAAAGTCTGTTTTATTGCAAATTTAAATGGTGCAGAAGTAAATAAATAATTAGTGTTAGTGTTAGTATAGTGTAAGGGCAGGTTTAAAGTTATAGTATGTTTGTAAGGGTAAAGATGTCTTTTGTATTTGTACCCTAATCTGAATATATGTGAATATGGCGGCTTTGTTGAGAAGGATGGCTTCCCCATTTTCATCTCTGATTCTTCCTTTCTCTCTACCAAATAACATGGTATCAGAGCCCTAATTTTGGGTAACCATCCGTGATTTCTGTCTCTTATCCTTCTCATATCCCCTCTTTCTTTTCTTCTCCTCAGTCTTTTATGTGATGCGCGTAGGTTGTGGATGTCCCACGATTGTGTAGCCAGTTTAGCGACCAGGAGGAGTGTCGCGTTGACTTGTGGGTGTTGGTCTGGCGTCGTTGCCAGCTTCTGAGCTCTGTCCGGCACCGTCATAATCTTCTGGGTTGTCTGTTTTGCATCACACATCTTTGTTCTGCAATTCTGGTGGATTTGGTTTCTTTTCTATATCTGGAGTTGGTCTGCAGTAACTCCAACAGCAGTCTAGGTGTTTGTCTGTGAGCTAGAAGGAACATCTGTGGATTTCTATACTGCACAGTGAGCAAGAAAATGGCTGAAGAGTCTTTTACAGGAAATTAATTGCTGAGATATCATCCTCCTTGAGCAGAATAACAAACTGGAAGTTAAATGGGAAGAACTACAGTTAGTGGCAGCAAACTGTATGAAGGTACTTGTCTAGTATAGATATGCTTGAACATTTCAGTAAGGATCCACCTTCTAAAGAAAATGACTATGCTAGAAGAAAGTGGATGATGGAAGATGATAAAATTTTTAATCAAATTCAGAAAACATTAGAACCAGAATTAGATGATGCCATTAGCCATTGTGATACTGTGAAACAGTGATGGACCTATTTAGAAGAGTTGTTTGCTAGTAAGGAAAATTTAATTCATGTTCATGAAGTATTGACTAATGTTTACCGGGCAAAACAAGATGAAGGGAAATCTCTGATTAATTATTACACTGAGATTAAACAAGCCTTTGGGGATATGAGAACTCTGTTCCCTATCACTAGTGATATTAAAAAGATGTAAGAGCAGGTTGTAGTGCAATGTTTCTTGGCTGGTTTGAACCCATAGCATGAGGTAGCTTGGACACAAATTTTAACTGGTTTTGGAACTGGCTCTCTTACCTTTAGTAATGTTTTCTCACGGCTTAGGAGAGTAAGTAAGGATACTCCTGATGAATCATCTAAGGCACCTAAAGCATCGGCCTTGGTGAGCTTTAGTTCAAGGTCCGACAATTCTAGAGGGGGACAGGGTTCTACTAGAGGTGGAAGAGGTGGTGGCTGAAATAGTGGGGCTCGCACTTGCTTTGAGTGTGGTGAGACAAGACATATCAGGAAGAACTGTTGGAAGGTAAATGGGAATGGAAAACCCCAATCTGAGAAGAACCAATTTAGATTTGGTAATGCTACCACCCATGATGGGATACTACCTACCCTACCTGACCCTAAATCTGATCAGCAGGTGACTATCCCAGCCAAGGAGTATGCCTATCTTACTCAATTTTATGCCTCTCAGCATAGTTCATCTTCTTCCACTGCCACTTTAGCCCAGATAGGTAAATCTATAGCTTGCCTCTCTTTATCATCTCGTAATTGGGTCATTGACTCATGGACAACTGATCATATGACAGGTACTGCAGGTACACTCTCCTCTTTTCAATCATATTCTTACTTACCTCATGTCACCCTTGCTGACAGTTCATCCACTTATGTTATAGGAAGTGGAACAGTTGACATTACCCCATCTTTGTCTTTGTCTTCTGTTTATGAATTCCTCGTTTTCCTTTTGACTTATTGTCAGTTAGTAAAATCACTTGTTCTCTTAATTGTACTGTTCATTTATTTCCTGATTCTTGTGTCTTTTAGGACCTTGGGACGAAGGAGATTATTGGTAGAGGCCGAGAATCTGGTGGGCTGTATGTGCTGGAGTGCCCACAAGAATCTTTGACTTATTCTGTTGCCTGCACAAGTTCTGTATCCCTTCTTCAACTTCATTACCAATTGGGTCATCCTTCCTTAATTGTTCTAAAGAAGATGTTTCCTAGCTTAGGATCTATAACTAGGTTAGATTATGAGTCATGTCAACTAGCTAAGCACACTCGTGTCCCTCTTCCTCCTAGGACTGTTTCATGGGCTGCGTCCCCTTTTGAATTAGTACATTCAGACATTTAGGGTCCCTGTCCTAATCTAAATTTCGCTATTTTGTCACCTTTGTGGATGATTATTCTTGAACCACTTGGTTATATTTAATGGAAAATTGTTCTCCATTTTTGGTAAATTCTATGTTGAGATAAAAAATCAACATAATTGTTTTATTCGTATATTGCAGAGTGATAATGCTAAAGAGTATTTTTCTGCTTCCTTGAATTCTTTCTTGTCTCAGAATGGCATTATCCATCAATCTTCATGATGCAGGAGCATTCACCTTTCATGATTACTGTTTCCTATGGCTGTTATTTTATTTCTTTGTCCTGATAGTAGCGT
>JASKGM010006926.1:0-10545 GCA_034509205.1 Ceratonia siliqua
CCCGTCACCCCCCCCCCCCCCCCCCCCAGTGAGTTCTTGAAACTCTATTAATCCATCAGCTGCCAATGAAATCTCCGTTACTCTTTTAGTTGAACGCTTAACAGAGAGCAGAAATCATACAAATCAGAGTCGATATCAAATTTTAGCCAACGCCAGGTATGCAATGACTTGGCTCCCAGCTCTCTCAAACAGATCTCAGATTTTTACTTCCAAAGGGGGATAATTGTAGTCAGAGATGCTTTGGGGCATCACTCAAAATCCTCAAATCAGCCAATTACACGCTCAAAGCCATCCAAAATTGGCAATTGAAGAGCAACCAAAACACTCGACCCCATTCCTCTCATACCCAAATTTTATATCAGAACAAAAGCCAGAAAACTTGAAGCCAATAGGATTGAGGAACATAACATGATCAAAGTCAGTAAAATGGGTTCACCTTTTGACCAAAGTTAGGGTTTAAATGGAGCTAATAAAATAAGTGTTGCATTCTATATTCCTGAAACTTTTAAAATGAGCTTCAGAGAGCCTCGAAACTCCGAGACCACTCTGCATTGCGGAAAACCAGAGCGCTCTGCAACCTCAAAAGGGAAAGGAAGGCGTTCAAACTTCAAAGTGTGGTGCTTAATTTTTCAATCGCCCCACATGGAGAAAAAGCTGACACTTTCCTTCTGAGTTCCCTTGGTTTTTTACCCCAGAAAACAGCAGAGAAAGTTTTCAGGAAAATGCGGGGAAAAAGGGTGTCCTTTACCAGTGAGAAATAACAGAGATGTTGAAGAGAGAATTGGGTTTGATCTAACGACAAGGCTGAACACTTTAAAAATTTGAGGGAGACGAAGTGAGAGAATCACAGAGCAAATAAGGGAAGGAAGGGAATAAGTGTAAAGATAGGACGAGAGTGAAAAGACTGGGCTCAACCAGGAAATCCGATTTGTGCTGTAGTAATTTAGGAGCTGAGCACGGTGCATTTTTTGTGTAGATAATATATGTAATATGGAGTGAGATTTAAATTTTCCATATTAAAATTAATCAATATTTGATTTAAAAAATATTCTCACTTAAACTAATATTTTTGATATTTTTGAACTAAAGTCGGGTATATTTCACATGGCTTGTATTATAAATATAAATTATTATTATTTTTTTAAATATGGTATTAATATTTTTGAATAAATTTAAATATTAATCATGATAAAAAATTTCTTGAGATGATTTTAAATGTGTACTTTTTACATTTACCTAATGTATTTAAGAAGCCATGTTAATTTCAATATTTGAACCCCAACTAATTATGTTGTATACTTCTATCTTAATCATCTTTTCATGGATAAAAAAATTCTTATAACTATTTTTAATTGATTTTTATTTTTCCAGGTAAATGGTGTGATTTTAAATCTATTCCCATGTTAAGAAAGACTAACATAAATATATTGAAATTTAGATAATTTCTTGAATTTTGATCATGTGATAAGTAATTTATATAATTTTAATTTTAACAATTAAGTTACTTCACAATTTTTAAGATGTAGCAAATAATCTCTTTATAGTAAAAGAAAAGAAAGAAAGTGAGTTAATTGAGTTGAAAATTTAGTTTAACGAATGTACTTCTTTGATGATTTTTTTTTTCAATTTCATAATTATAAATCTAATTTTTAATTTTTAATTTTTAAAATTTTAAATAAGTATTATTTTTTAAAATTAAAATCGCATAAGATCATTTGTTAAAAAATTAATATAAAATGAACGATTTGTACTTTCACCTAATAAAAGGAAAACACAATTGTAGCAAGTATGTATATGCTTATAGTATTTTTGTATAATTAACAAGTATTCTTAATTGTAAAGTGCCTATCCATAAATCAAAATAATAGAAAGGAATCCAATGATGAAATGGTAAGCGACAAGTTTTAAAATTGATATTTTTTTAGTTGAGGCTTTTATTATTATTATTATTATTATTATTATTATTATTATTATTATTATTATTATTATTTCCATACCCCTTCAAGTTGGCTCTTGTTGACACAAAAAATAGAGTAACATCAATGTGTCTTCTTCCTCAATCCCACCTAAACATATGGGAATTTTTTTATTATTATTATAGGCACCTATCTAACACCTGTTTCTTAAAAGAAATTTATAATATAATATTAAATCATAAAATCTAATTTATTTTAAGAAATTTTGAAATTTTAATTTATTTATTATGATTTAATGAATTCATAATATATTATTATAATATGGACAATTTTTCGATACCTTCTAACATGCTAACATAACATCAACAACTATATTAAATTATTGTGTACTTTTAATTCAAAAGAATTGATTTAGTGGTTAAAAAAATTTACTTTTTACTTCATTTATTTCAATTTAAATCTTGAAATTAACACTTAAAAAATTATTTTCTTAAATATACTATGTTAATGTAAAAAATACACTCTTAAAATCGTTTGAAGATAGACTTAGTTTAAATTAATCTAAAATTATCCTTATTAAATACACATGCTTATAAAGGAAGGTTTTTTTAAAAGAAGAAAACAATTGTAAATGCCAACTCTCTCCAAGTCTTTTAGCACGGAGCGGATGCACTATTGATTGACTAGTCCTTCGACCCAAATCTGAGATGGAGTAGATCCTGTTAGCATTCGACAGCCATTAGATGGCCACGCCATCCCATCCTGTATTAGATGGGATCCGCAAGCCTAATCCTCAATTTTGGTACAACATAGAAGTGAGGAAAAGAAAGGTAGCAAGGAAGCAACAAAAGCAGAAAAGAAAGGTCAAAGAGAAAGATTTCATTGTTAAACCAACATGGGGTGTCAAGGAACTACTGGTCTAGGCCTTAATGGTGAGAGATAGAATTCCACAAAGAGTAATTATATTTATTTATTTTTTTTTATATTTTATTTTTAATTATAGATATGTTATAAAATGATGATAAATAATGGTAAGTAATAGATAATAATAAATTAATAAATGTAAAAAGAGATGTAAGAGTGATGGAAGAAAAAGTAATATATGAGTATCATTATTTATTAGATAAATATTACTTTTTTAAATAGTAAATATTAACAAAATTTAAGTATATGATAATTAAATTAAATTAATAAAAATGAATATTTAAATATAGGAAAAATAACTCTTATTGAAAGATTATCTAACATGGTCACATAATTACTTTTATTGTTAATTATTTATTTAAATAGATTATATATATCCAAGAATATTTCCCAAATAGAGATACCTATTCAATTTCCCATGAAAACTTTCTTTATCAATTTCATGACTTATGATCACTTTGCTCCCCAAGTCTAAGTGGTAGATGGGGTGTGAAGAATCCATAGCTTTTGAACTTTTCTCCCTAAAGTTCTTATATAATCATTTATGGTTTTGCCTCTTCCTTTTCTTTTCCTTTTTAATATAATTCTGTGTCCTCTTCGTAAACATCACCATCATGAATGGGAAAGAAAAACTATGAACAGAGACTAATATCATTAAATATCAAGAAGCAATAAGTCTTGTTTTATTTCTGAAAGGAACTACAAGTAGTAGTTATGAATTTTCTTTCATCAGTCTTGTAACAATAATTGTTTTCGTAGTACGTTTCTTTCCTTAATTTATTAAAGGATTACTGGTTTTGATTTCAACATCTCAACTGCCTAAACAATTCTTTATCCAACCATCTAAAAAATTTTAATACAATAATAAACAAAAGTAAACGAACAAATAATCCTAGTTTCTAATGACTAAAATAGATTGTTAAAAATAATGAACTATAGTTCATTTATGACTACAAACTTACAATTGTGCTGTGCGCCTTAGCCTTCAATCCCCAAAAACAGAGAAAGAAAAAGAAAATAAAGAATAACCACTTGTATAAACCATATCTTTTAACAAGCAGAATCCAAACTAGTTGTAAATTCAAATGAACATCTTTCGTTAAAATCTAGGTGTTGTACAAAACGTAAATTTTCTTCTCGGTAAACATATAGGTACCCTGTAGCCTATAGGCATATGGAGTATTTTTCTAAATGCTCAACAACCAAGAACCAGCTATAAGGATGATCAACCAAGCTATTGACCAAAACATTAAAGAAAAGTGAGCTGTTTGCTTTGAGAGAGACTCCAAAATATCTAGTTTGTTGTTTCTAAATGAACATTTTTCGTTAATTGCCAAACTAGTTGTGCATCTACATTTCTGGCATAAAAAAAATCATATTCACTTGAGATATGCACCGAAAGAAGACCCCACCTCCCCCCAACAAAAACAAACAAGTGAAAAAAAAAAAAGATCCTGAGATAATTCTGAATAAAATACCTACCTGATCAACATGTTTGAGCAGTTGCCACCATCATCTTTATTTCGAAGGCTTTGAGTGGGAATAAAAAGGTACAAATCAATTCTATTTTCGTTCCACTACTAACAATCTGTTTCACACAAGTTGAAAGGATGTGCAACCAAATATACACAAACTGCTTCATTAAGGGGCTACAAGGGAAGCAGAGAAAAATACACAAGACCTACCAATTAATTTATATAGATACAGCTACCTGATGAATGATGTATTCAGCAAGGCTTAATTTCAAAACCGATGCTCAGAAGAGTTCGAGCTGACTCTATTGCTTTCTCACCCCCGAGGTCCGAGGCTTCTCCAGTTAATTCTCCTTCTTTGTCCACTGACCATTGAGTAGAACCTTTTTGGTCTTGCAGTGAATCAGTATTATTTAAGTTCAAATTGTTCAATGAAGTAGGGGCTGCAGCAGCCACAAGAGGAGCACTTGGTGGGCCGTGTCGTTTCTTAGGCACAGGCATGTCATGGTCATGTACCCCCTTATATGTTATGATGACAGCACTTGAGTTATCTACAGCAGTTTCAATGTGCTTACGGACAGGACATCCAGCAGAAGTACATCTGTAGTAATTTCTGAAATTCAAGAGTCTGATCAATAAAAGGTAGAAAATTCAAGCTTTTGATCAATAAAAGGTAGAAAATTCGAAGGCCAATTTAAGGGAGAAAAATTGGAAGACAACAAACCAAATAAAGAAATAGGAGCTTTTATTGCTTGAAGAAAACCATTTTAGATAATTGCTGCTTCATCACTTAGACATCTGTCCCCTACCCTTCTCCCATATGAACTAGGCAGCAGCTCCACTCAGCAAAGCAGAAAGAAAAGGACTAAACCACCAACACAACTTTGACTCCATAAGATAAAAAATCTTGTTTCTCCCTGTGTTGGAATGGGATCAACCTATGATCATTCCTACTATAGGACCCAAATAATCATTAAATCATGGAAAAATATAACCTAAGCACGCAAAAAATTTTAATGGATACTTTGCAGCCAGGTGTCTTTGATCAATAAAAAGTGCATATATGTCCCACACTCCCAGTTGCTTACCCTTGCTGGTATCTAACATAGCTGCCTAGTGGAAATGCATCCACAAGCCACAGATACGATGCTATCATCACTTGTTGCACCCAAAAGAGATACAAGAATATGCATCTAGACACAATACATATTGTCTGACATTCCAAACCAAGTTAGAAATGATTCAAGACAGGTCCAAGCTAACAGAAAACAGACTACCTTAAAACCTAATAACCAGACTTATTAAATGGCCAAGGTAAGACTAAAATCAGTAGTTGTTTATTACACTCCTCTAAGCCCATAGAAGTATCTGAAAGTAGTCGTGTTCTTAGCTACTAACAGCCACACACTGCATCCTACCTGAACATGCTCAACTTCAAAATAATCATTACATGTCAATCCTATGACAATGCCATGAAGGGGAGGAGACATGAACATGAGACTTAACATGCACTAAATCCTCTTCAAAGCATTGGTGAATATAATCAAAACTAGGGAGAATAGGAGAAACTAGAAAGATAAATAAGTCTCTAAGTAATATTTTGGATTATCTCTTGGTTAATTTCAAGTGGTTGAAGGTCTAATTTACAAATTTTAGAGAAAAAAGAGAGAAAGAAGAAAAGAAGAATTGGAAGGGAAAATATATGCATTCCACCTAAACATTAATGCATAATGCTCCTTAGAGGCTTAGACATTTTGGTTGCTGGCAACGCAGTCAATGATCAACAGAAAGCAGTATATTGGGCGGGGCAGCTAGTGATCATAAGGTGAAGAACAACAGTACATTATGGTTCAGCTATTCTTTTAATCAATTTACAATGTAATTAGGGCCTGTTTGGCCTTGTTGTGAAATAACAGATTTTGCAAGAAGAGCTTTCTATCTTTTACAAAAAGTACTAGTAGTGAGAAACTGTCTAGTTACATCAACCAAGAATTACTTGGTTTTTCCAAAACTGTTTGGCTTTGAATTTGTGAAGTGTTGTAGGGTATCAGACAGATATTTGAATATTTAAAGAGTATTGTATCCAAGGATTGTTTAAAAACAGATCCCAGCATATATTCAGTAAAAAATATGATTTGGAGCTCCTGCATAGACCAGAAAAGGACCTCAGCATTCATGTAAATTCCCTTTAATCGCAAGATCAAGCTTCTACCAAGAATTACAGAAGAATGTCCAGTCTCTGAAGAGCTATTCTATGCTTTTCAACTTAAGAATCATACCATCCTTGACTTAGATTCGTTATGAAATTGTCTTGTGACTGAGTTCACAAATTGCCATGATCTTGCAAGTTGCATCTCTTGTTATTTTAAACACAATTAAATTTAAGTACAACTAAAATTTGACCATCTTTGTTTAGAGATACTTGGTGAAGTCAAAAATAAGAAATCCACAAAACATATGAAAGAAGAAAATAAAAACGAAGAGAAAAAGACATCCAGAAAGATATAGGCATGCACCTGGGATGAGGATTGCCTTTGACCATTTTCTGTCCATACTTGCGCCATCGGTATCCATCACCTGATATGCCCACATCCCCCACTGCATGTACAACAACCTTATGTTTCTTTCCAGGTTTCACATGCAGATCCAAGTTTGCTAAGTCACCTTTCTTCACTCTGGTAATCAAATTAGAGGAGAATACTAAATCATGTGCTAGTAAAACTTCCACAATGAGACGAAAAAGTGCTTATTGTCTAACTTTTTTCCTTACATAAAATAGTTTCACATGTAAACTTGCCTTTTTTTTGGCTCTGGTTCATCAACATGCTCCTCCTTCAATATAACTTTACCATTCTCAATGAGACAAGATAAGTTTTGTCGTTTCCTATCAGCACTGCACGATGCTTCTTGTAGGCGTTCTTTTGAAGAAGGGGATGGATCTGAATCATTGAGCACTCTGCTGGGCTGTTCTGGAACACTGGTTACTGCAGTAGGTTCACCGGATGACATGAGCTTACTTTCCCTGGTGGAGTTAGTCTTCCGCAGTGGTTCGTGGCTGTGTTGATTTTTATAAACAATCTCTATCACATGGCCTGAATGATCACAACATTCAATCTTCTTCACACTACAGTCTGAATGAGTACACCTGTAATAGCTTCGAGAACCAGTAGGACTTTTCACTTGCTTCTGACCATATTTCCGCCAGTTGTATCCATCAGATGCAGATGTCCTTGCAACAGAAACAGCAGATAAGGATTTACCACCAGAGGATTTTTTCTTGTCAGCTTCCGACACATCTACATTATTAACCTTCTGAGGAGACAGTCTTTGTTCTGGTACAGTTGGACTACGAACAGACGATAAAGATTGTGTAACCGAAGTTGGTGATAGTTCAGACAATAGAGTTGAACATACAGACACCTGAAGTTGATTTTCTGTCTGATTCTGAGCTGCCTGGACTGCTTCTCTTTCGATACATTCCTTGTCAGAAGGTCCAATTGGCTCCTGGGAGAGGTTGTTAATTCATGAAATGCCTACTTTAGAGCTCAGGGTTATATGAACATGCTACATTGTGATGCTTAACTCAATTACAAATATTGCCTTCCATTAGTTTAGATTAGACATCGTTCATCAAGAAAGCAATAAAATGACTAATTGCTTATACACCTTGACTTCCCAATTGGGAGAAGTTACTGTGAGTATAAGAAAGTTACTTTTGTGTGATGACACTATGAATCGTCATTGGATAAACAGTTTATACGCCCATACACACACCATAAAGCAAGCCAAGAGCCCAAGACCAATGCACTTGGGCAGGATTGAGAAGGGAAGCCAAATACCTGAATTACGCTTGTTGGTCCTTACTATGGATTTCTACTAGTATACGCATCCATAGATAGGTACTTCACCAGTATATTAGATAGGGAAGTGTTCACAAATACCATACAGGAGTCACATAAAGCTTCAAGTTTCAATTTCTTCCACAAACAAATAATCTAAAGTGATTCACCATTAAAAAGACACCCCTTCACCTGAGTGAGCACCAGAAAAATCGACCATGTCTTATGATAAGGACAAGAACGATGGGCTTGCTTTCAAACTAGATGTAATGCAACAAGTACCTCTAATTTGGTGCTTGGTCCACTTTGAAAGTAGCTTGTTTTTATAATTTGGATTTTTCTTCTCATTTTCTTTTGTTTTATTTAATCCCTTTCCTCATCTTTTTAATGGATAAGTCCATCCGCACGTCTAGCAGTGAAAATATGAACCCTTTTCTAAGCTTATGACTAAGTTTCTAGCATCCAGTAACGTTTTTGGATGAAAAACAAACTGAAAAACAGGTTTAGAGCTGAAAGGCCCAAGATGGCTTTGTCTAGAGTATGAGTTTGCCAAGTCCTAACCCATTACTTGTAATGATATCCTGTAATGCATTATTTATCATTCCGAAGTTCCTCCCTTTAAAGCAATAATAGTTTATCTGTGTTGTTCTCAGAGTATGCACTCAACATTTTAATCTCAAATAACTTGGAAAATAGAAAAATAAATGAAAAGAACAAAGAAAAAGTGGAACACACACACCTCATTCGATTAACATACAAATTTTAAGCACTTATGAGTTTCAAATTGTACATACCCGCTGAATTCCAGGTGACCGAAACAGAGACACAAAATTCTTTGAACTTACACACAGGAACTCATAAGATAAATTGCAAGGGGATGAACCAAAAAAAAAAAAAAAAGAGTAACTATCATATGATAGTGGCTGTTTCTAGCATGTGCGTTGGCGAAGAAATTTTACGGTCAAACGTTTAAATTTCAAAGCTTGGGTTTCCCAATTCTAACTATACCCTAAACCAGACACTCACTTGTGAATTGGCAATGTTAGCAAATTCAAGCAGATAAACACGAACTGAGATTGCCAGCAGAGCATAAAAACAGAATACACAAAAATTAGACGATCATCAAACAAGATATGAAACTTATTACTCAAAAGTTTTCCAAACATAAATGCTCTAACCTTACTTTCGGCTTTGCCAGCCATCTGCGTAGTAGAGCTGGCCTGAAAATCTGTGACATCAACCAGACAATTCACTACCTTCACAAAAAGACATTTAAAAGAAAAGAGAGAAAAAAAAATGAAAACTTTTAATTCGAACGCTCATTGAAACTAAAGCTTACCGGCACTCTGATCGGCCACCACCGAATCAAGCGAGGAGGGCACAACTAGGGTTTCTATATTAGACCCCCCCGGCTCTGCCTCATCTGGAGGCTTAAAACTCTGTAATTCACCATGCTGCGACTCGCTAGACGGTTCTTCACTGACTCGTTTCAGTGGCTCCTCCTCCTCTTTTCCTTCTACTTCTTCTTCTTCTTCTTCTTCTTCTTCATCATCATCATCTCCCCCATTTTCATCATCACCTTGTGATTCGTTTCCCTTTGGAAGAGCTTCGAGGCTCTGGTGATCAGCCATGGCCGGAGAGAGTAAGGTGGGGGGTTTTATAGTGTCCGATCTGACTGTGAAGCAGAAGAAGTCGCTTGGAAGCGACGAGTTAAAGGTATATGTGTCTTTGACTGGGATTGACTGGTTCAGGTGGTTGGAGGTAACAGACGCCGTCCATGTTCCCGTTATCTTAAGATGCGACGCTCACCAGTCACCGTCGATCGCCTCTCTTGAATTGACGGTTCTTTGACTCAATCAGAGTGAGCACTCAGCCGTTTTCTTTTGCCTTTTTTTAATATTTGTTCCTTTTTGGACAATTAATGGCACTGCCATGGAATGTTCCAAATTTTGTAAACTAAATTAATATAAAAAATTATTGTTTGAACTAAATTTTTAGATGCTGACTTCATGATACTAAGTTTTATTAAGTTTTAGTTAGGCTATTAGGATGTCTTTAAAAAAAAATAATTTTTATAAAATGAGAAGTTGATTCTGAAAAAAAATATTTTTTAATAAAATGAGAAGTTATTTTAAGTTCGAATGTAATAAATGAAAATGACTTTTGAATCAGAAAATGTGTTTGGTTGCAAAACTGTAAAATAATATTTAGTCGATAAAATTATTAAAAAGAGCATGTACAAAGAATTTAAAATTAATATTTTTTAATGGATAAAAATTATATATTTAATTTAAAGATAATAAAATGAATATATACTTGATTAAAAATAATAATTTTTAAAATAAAATAATAATTATGTAAAAATAATCATAATAAAAAATAACTTAATAAAAA
>JASKGM010006927.1:0-10545 GCA_034509205.1 Ceratonia siliqua
ACTAATGGACTGGGACTGACGAATGGAATCAACTGCCATGGAAGCTTTCAGAGCAGGGACGAGTATATAAGCAACGATTCTCATAAAACAAAGAATACCCATCTGAATTTCAACTTCTACAATGAGAATACCCATCTGAATTTCAGCTTCTACAATGGATAGAGTTAATGTTTCCCAACGGCAGAAATAGAGTTGAAAAAATGTTACATCCACATTGTAAAAACCTATGGTATGAGAAACACCATAGGTTGACTTTTCTGCTCTCATTCACTTGGAATCAAATTCCAAATAGGGCACCGAAGGGTCTCCCGTATTAGAGTGTAAAAGGATTCGATATATTTTGTGGTTTCTTTCTCACTTATCAGAGGGAAGAAAAAAAAGAAAAATCAGTTTTGACTAATTAGGCGCTGGTCAGTATCAGTCTAAATTGAGCACCAGATGAAGACATGGCTGTAGAAAATTTATTGCAGAGTCCTTGAAGTTTAGATAGTGCCGCATATTCT
The DNA here is from genome assembly GCA_034509205.1 of Ceratonia siliqua. Classification (NCBI taxonomy): domain Eukaryota; kingdom Viridiplantae; phylum Streptophyta; class Magnoliopsida; order Fabales; family Fabaceae; genus Ceratonia; species Ceratonia siliqua. The sequence goes on from JASKGM010006927.1 coordinate 504, forward strand.
GCAAGTTTATTTTAAACTAAAGGCTTGATATCTTTGTCTTGAGAATATATTAATAATATTGGGAAGTATTTTCAGTGGCCCTTCCAGAGAAGTAATCAGATTTGTTTCCAATTGTGAATGCAAGGAACGAAGGAATTGGCAAGAAAGATAGGGACCTCGGACATTAGCAACGGTCAAATTGCGTGGCTTGTTTAGTTGAGGTTTCAATTTAAATGTAGTTTTCTGCCTTTCCCTTTCCCAGAAGTAAGTTGTAATAATGAAGTCATCTCTACAAGAAAATAAAAACAAAGAATTATACTTTATGAAATTTATTTTTTCTCTTATGAGCCATCATTTAAAAATTGAATAAAATACATATAAATAAATAAATAAAATAATATTTCATACAAAAATATAATATTTTTAAAATCTATCAAATAAAAATGTTGCACAAGTTGTTGGGGGTAGTTGACATAGACATTATTGTAAAAAATGTGGAAAATTTGAGGAGAGAGGAGCGGTGTTACAGTGAGGCTATATTAATGGGCAGGGTTTCCATTGCATTGGTTTTTTTAGTTATAATGTGAAATCTCAGCCTCCACAATTGACTCCTCAATAATATCTTATAGTCTCCCAGGAAGACTGGAGATTCAATTATAAGTTTTATGTCGCTTTCTCTGCTTATTAATAGTCATATGTGCAACCATATCAATCCTATTCACACCGTCACGATGAAGTTATTTATTATATATTATAGAATTTTTTGATGTACTAATATTTTATATTTTATAATATCTTGAATATCATAACATAAAATATTATGATATTTAAAAGAAATATTTGATAGGATGATTAAAAATTAGAGTAAATTTTTTTTTGATAAATACTTTAATTATATGACATTTTTTTCTATTATAAAAATATACATAAATTTTTCTTAAAAATTAAAAAATATTAAAATTTACTCCAATTTTAAATTTAACCTTAATTAAATCATTTATATGTATAAAATACTATTTACAAAAAAAATTTATGAGACTTAAATAATTTATTTATTCATTCGCTCTCTTAATATTATTGATATAGAAGAAAAAATAAAAATATTAAATAATTTTTAAAAGCTTTTATAATCAATAATAGGTAAATTTAAAGGTTTAAACACCTTAAGTACTTTTTAAAAGTTTTTTATAATCAACAATAGGTAAATTTAAAGATTTTTAAGGGGTATTTTAGACATATACATGATTTAACCCTATATAAATTTATAATTGGGTTAAGTTGTAATTTTTTTTAACTTTTAAAAAAGATTTGTATATTTTTCATAATAGAGAAGAAGATTATATAATTAAGACATCTTTTTAGGGAAGAAAGAATAATTTACTCTAAAAATTATAATATATTTAATTTTATAAAAACTAGTTAAGTTTTTAAACAGTAAAAATGTGAGACTGTTATAGTTTTTTTATAAATATATCAATATCAAGAATATCTTAAGTGCTTCTTGATATCTAAAATATAACTATACATCAAATAACTTCTAAATTTATGGTGTCAAGTGTCAACATTGGCATCGGAAATATTCAACCAGAAGAGTTAACCATGGTGTATTTTCAAATTTGAGATTGAATTCAAATGAAATTCACGTTGCAAATTATGTCATCTAAAAGATTTTGTTTGAAAATGAGTCAGTTTAGGATGAAAGCAATTTGGATTAGGTTGGTTATCTTTTAATCGTGACTGTCTATATACGCATGAATATCTACAATTAGGTGTGCTTTATTTTTTTTTATTAAAATCATTATGATTGTTCATGCATAATTATGATGAGTTAAAAATAACATAAAACGACTGAAAATAAAATAATCAAATTAGCCGATCAAAGAGAGATATTGACAAATTGAAATCTCACAATGGCATATAAATGAAAATTAAGGTTAGGTCAGCATTATTAGAGTAGTATCTAAAGTAGTAAAATTAAAAATTGTTATTAAAAATAGGCAATAGAGATATGACCAAGCAATGTTATTAATAAAAAATTGTTTTTGGCAATCTAAAAATTCTCACATCTTTATTGCTCCACATGTGGGGCTCACCTCCTCTCTCTCATGAAGACTAAAGTATTGGTACAAACAATTCAAGATTTTCATTACTGAATCACATCTAATAACTTACATAACAATATACTGTGCATAACGATACAAAAATTGAACTTATAAACTCTGGTAAACTATTTAAATATTTTATGACTAGATTACATCTAATAACTTATACAAACAGTATATATGATGAGATGCATAATTGAATACTATTTCTTGGAGAGCTTCTAAACTATACATATATCAAAATTGAACTTCCGATCTCTTTTAAACTGTATAAACTTTTAATTATTAGACTACAACTAGTAACTTTTGCAGCTAAATATATAAGACATATAACTGAGCACCGTTCCTTAGCGAGCTTCTAAAATTGTGATACTCAAGTGATTCACATGAGGTAGTTCACATGAAAACTCTCCAACAAAAAGACTTGGTTGTTAATTTGGGTTGAGGCAATTCAATTTCACTGGCTAACATCATAACTATAGATGCCATGGTTGGCCTGTCATGAGGATGCTGTTGTAGACACAGAAGACTGATATGGATGCAGTGCAATGCTTCTGATAGATTGCAAGAGTCCTTGAAGCAATCATCAACCAGTTTTAATGGCCTCCCTTCCACCCACAAATCTCACACCTACAGTACATTAAACTACACATTATTCATTGTGGAATAATATAAGTACAAATGGAAACTATGAAGTGCTGAGTTGGGTTTACATCTAACATAAATTTGATCATGAATGGAGCAGTTTGTCTAACTCAAAAATATATAATTTAGGCATTAAAAGGAAGCCCAAATTAAATATGAAACATTATACCTCACTTGATCAGAATTCGAGTTAAACTCAAGCTTAAGTACGGTCGGGCCAACTTGAATGTCTTATTTAGAAAAGCATATATATTATTTTAGTGTATTTTGAGTATATAAATATTTTTTTCATAACTTTAAAAATGTTTTAATGTTTAAAATTTATTAATTTTAAAAAAATTCAACCTTTTCTAAATTATTAAATGAAAAATGTTTTGGGGTCTAAACATTGACCCCACCTAATTTTTTTTCTTTTAAAAATTTGACCCAATTAAGTTCAGCTAACCGTGATTAGGTCTAATTAAAGTGTGTTGAACGTTTATATCATATATGACGTGATTAAGGATGGAAATTTATAGTGGATTTTTTGGTATCCAATAGTCAAGGTATGTGTATGTGTGTATATATATATATTTTGGATATTTTGGGTATATAGTAGAAATGTCATTTTTTTTAAATATCAAAGAGGTTCAGATTGTGGATATTGGCCTTAAATTCAAATACGGATATTAAAACAAAAATAGTGTGTTTGCCTATTGCCATCCTTAGACATGACATTTCAAATTTTATTGTATCTACATCAGAGACGGATTCAAAAATCACCTAAAGGGTGGGCTGAATTGTGTGAGAGAGTGAGAGTTAAAAAAATTTAATAGGATCTTAGGAGAAAAATAATGGACCAATTAAAAATAATGAGGAAATTTCACTATTTACACCATCACCTATCATTTTTGTTAAATATATTTTTTTATACATTCTAACAAGAATATTATTTAGATATAAGATTGTTTATAAATTATTTAAATTTCTCACTATTAAATCAAATTTAATATTTTTGTGCTAAATATAGATTAATCTAATAAATTATAACTAAGAATATTAATATATATTGTGGTATATACTATCACAAGTTTAGTTTTGCTGTTGGTTAAATATCTGCCTACCTTTTTTTAGGTTAAATATTAGTTTGGGCTTCTAATCTAGTAGTGACAATTCCTTGCCTAATGAAATGTTTGCTTACTTCCTAACCCATAAATGAGGAATAAAATGGATAGGGGGAGGGAGGCCAAGCCCCTTTGTCCCCTAAATCCATCACCGATCTATGTGTTAGAGTTCGTGTTAATTAGTGTCTATACTTCTTACAATCAAAATAACTAGTTTTGCACTTACATGTCCAATAAGGTTAAGGCTTTCTTTTTTTACCATGGTTTCCTCGATTCTTCTTTCCAATTACTATCCCTAACAACAAAATGCCAAAATTAAAGACATCAGATTTTATACAGAAGTTCCCATCTATTACATATTCTGGTGCCATATATCTGCTGAAGAACAATATAAGCATAACATTCATTAGTAATATAGTTTAAGCTTAAAAAATCCAAAAATAAAGAATCATTAAGAACATAATATAAGAATCCATACTAAGTTCCAACAACTCGACGTGCATTTCCTGCACTTTGATCTCCTTCTAAAATTCTTGCCAAGCCAAAGTCTGAGATCTTGGGATTCATCTTGTTATCAAGTAAAACATTATTTGCCTTAACATCTTTATGAATTATTCTAAGTTTGAAATCCTGGTGAAGATAAAGAACACCCCAAGGAATCTCACAAATAATATGAAAACGCTTAGGCCAATCCAAGAGCTTCTTCCGTGTTTGATCTGGTGAGTTTAATTTCTCATCCAAGTTAATATATTACTCATATTGAAAACAAGAAAAGAAGGAGGCTTGGAAAAGGTATTGTTATTTATGAAGCATGAATACTTTTAAAAAAAGAAGAGTTATATTTATGCTTAGCATGTGTTGAATGCTCGTATCAAACACAATAAACACTTCAAATTATATATAAACATTTTAGATTTTGTCGTGTTATAGTGTTTATATCGTGTTGTTTTTTGTATTTGTATCAATATCTATGATTATGAAGATATAATAATATAATGATATAGACTTAGAATGAATACAACTACGTTAAAACGAATCCAGATTCCATACCAAATACAAATGAATCCAAACTTTTGTTAGGCATGTATTCATATAAGAGCAATTTCTCCTCATCCTCAATGCAACATCCAAGAAGCTTTACCATATTTCAGTGCAGGAGTTTGGCTATTAGGGCATATTTGTTTAGGATTATCAGATAATGCCTTTTCTTATTCTTTTATAGGAGGAAGGGTTTTTTTTTTTTTTTTTAAGGAGAAGTTATTTTGTGTTTGTATATAATAATTGAGAATGACTTATGTAAAAGAGTGGATAATTTTGGAAATAAAAGTTTCTCTCTCTTCTAATTTTTCTCCTCATCAAGAAAAGCTAAAATTTTTAGCTTCTCCTTATAGGAAGTTTTCTCTATTTTCATTAACTTATTCTTTTTCTATAAATTCAAACAAACATGTATATTTTTATCATAATGCATTTTTTGAAAAAAAATAACTTATTCTTAAAATAAGCCCAAACAAACAGAAAAATTTTGCTATTCATATGCCAGTGTCCCCTAAAACATCACGCATTCATTAATATTTAGAAAATCACAAATTTTGCTATTCATGACTCTTAAATTATAGCACAAAAATTTTAAATAGACTTTATTTGCCAAAAAAAATATATAGACCAAATCAATCATAAAAATATATATAAGTATGTCGGACACATTATTAGTGGAATTCATTTAAACTTTTCTTTAACATATGCCTATTTATATTTTATTTTAGGATCTCTCTATCCTACTGCCACTGTTGTGGCAGTAGGATACTTTCTTTAATTTTTTTAATTTTTTTAATATTAATAAATTATTGTTTATGATATATATTTTTTTTGAAATTTTTTAAAAATTGTTTTACTTATGAATGAATAGTATAAAAAAATTTATGAATGAATAGTGTATAAAAATTTTAAAAAATTTAAAAATGTTTCAAAAAATTCCAAAAAAAACATATGATATAAAAAATAATTTATTATTTTCAAAACGTAAAAAAAAAGAGACAAAAAAAATAAAAAATCAGTACCATAATTCTTTTGGAACTGTAGAGTAATGTTACCCTTTATTTTATCTATATATATTTTATGGAGGAATTCTTCGAAACTCTCATAGTATTGAAGCCTTGTTAATGTGGCAGGATTATTCACCATTAGATAATTTTATACTTTTTTATCTAATGATGAATAATCTTATTACATAAACAAGACACTTAAGTACTTTACGAATACTGAAGAAACTTCCATTTCTTATAGACCAAATTTAAATAAGAATTATTCTTTACCTTGTATACAGTCCAAAACCAGCTTCCTTCTGTTCTTTTTTGAATTGATGACACAAATTTAATAATACTTGCATGATTCAAAAGATATTCCTCATATAAATAAAAAAGAATAGTCTTACTTTTAGAGGGGATCCTTCTTCTTCCTCTTCTTCTTATGCATATGAAACAGATAACTAAGAGTAAGCCAAATGTTACTGCAACGCTGCCTCCAATTGCAACTCCAATCTTCACCTTGCGTCCATCATTTTCCTCTTCAATGGTTGATTTTCACATAAAACATAACATTTAATTCAAGCAAATAAATCATGAGATAAGTCACAGCATATGAAAAATATTTCAAATTAAGGAAAAATACTTTGACTTCTTCTGAATTTAGCATGATCGGAATCTATCTTTTACTCTAGAAATATATATATACAAACTTTTTATTTTATTTTAAAAGTATAGTATTATTTAAAATTTTTTAAAATGGTTAGTTGAGAATCTGGGACATTAAAAAGGAGCTAAAACCTAGATTCATTTAGTAAATACCTAAAATGTCTTTATTTGTTGTATATAATAGCTTCAAACATTACTTTTTAAGAGATTAAGTGTGAAACATATTTTCTAAACTCGACATTAACATGCCTGGGTTATATATTGTTAATTAATCAAACATGTTTTTCATATTTAACCATGGAATTTGACATTGGTTTCAAACATCTTAATTAATCATTAATATATATATATATATGTATACGAGAGCAACAAGCCAAATATGCTGTCAAAGTTAAAAGAAAGATAAGAGCAAGAAAATGAAAGACATACCTAACACTAAAGCAGGAACTCTGTTATATTTTGGGCTTGCCCTAACTCCATACCCAAAACTCAAGTCATAAGTGGGAGGTTTGCTTCGACTTATATACCGCATGTTATCATCCTCCACCTCCAATGTGGGACTTGCCAACACTCCTCCTTCACATCGGAGCTGTGAGGTTAGGATTCCCAGTTACGAAGCGTGGACGGCATACCACAGACCGACATATGGCGTTGGTCGACAGTTCTAATACCACTTGTATCAGAGGTACAGTTGGTGTGAAATCACCTACAGGTATTAAACTCATTCCTAATGTCCTCCATGTGCCAAAAATTAGTCATAATCTCTTAAGTGTTGACCAAATGTTGGAAAGAAATTATACTTTGCTGTTCAAAGACAAAGTGTGTGTTATAATGGATCAAAATGAAGATGAATTGATGACTGTAAAGATGAAGAATAAAAGTTTCTCTGTGAAATTAAAGGAACCTGAATTACATGCCTACATTAGGACAGTTGGTGATTCTATGTTGTGGCATAGAAGAATGGGCCATTTTAATTATGCTGCCCTTAAAAGTTTAAGTAAACATGATTTAGTAAAAAATATGCCTTGCATTGATATGAAGTTGGTGTGTGTGAAGTGTGCCAATTGGGAAAACAATCAAAACTGCCATTTCCTAAGAATCAAGCTTGGAGGGCTTCAAGGAAACTTGAATTAGTGTATACAGATGTTTGTGGGCCTATGAGGATTGAATCTTTAAATGGAAGTAGATACTTTATTGCTTTCATTAATGATTTTACCAGGATGTGTTGGGTGTATTTCATGAATCAAAAATCAGAAACCATGGCAATCTTTCAAAATTTTAAAGCTTTAGTTGAAAATCAAGGTGATCAAAAAATTAAAATACTCAGGTCTGACAATGGGACTGAGTATACTTCTGAAAAATTTAACAGCTTTTGTGAAGGCGAAGGCATCCATCATCAATTAACTGTTACTTATACTCCACAGTAAAATGGAGTGAGTGAAAGAAAAAATAGAACAATAATGGAAATGGCTAGATGTCTTCTTCTTGAAAAGAAGCTCCCAAAGAGATTTTGGGCAGAGGCAGTTAACATTGCTGTATATCTTCTAAATAGGTTGCCCACTAAAGCCCTAATGATGAAGACACCCTTTGAAGCTTGGAATGAAAAAAAACCAGCTGTTGATCATTTAAAATTTTTTGGAAGCATATGCTATATTCTGATTCTAGATATTAAAAGAGACAAACTTGACCAAAAGGCTGAAGTTGCTATTTTTATGGGCTATAGTAACAATGTAAAAGGGTACAGAGTTTATAATGTCAAATCTAGAAAGATTATTGTTAGCAGGAATATGAAGTTTGATGAAAAAGCCTACTGGAATTGGGAGAAAAATGAAATTGAAAAACTGGACAGCAGAAAAATTAGCAAAAGCCCAATGTATCTCCAAGGAGGAGATGATGAAGATGAAATATTTGAAGAGGATGTTGACCATGTTCTAGTTAGGGGCACTAGACCACTAGCTAGTGTCTATGAAAGATGTAATATGGCATTTCCAGAACCATTCAGCTATGAAGAAGCACAAAAAGATGAAAATTGGAGAGCTGCTATGGAAGAAGAAATAATAGCAATAGAAACAAACCAGACCTGGCAACTTGTGGAAAAACCATATAACAAGAATGTAATTGGTGTTAAATGGGTGTATAGAACCAAACTAAATCCTGATGGTTCTGTTAACAAATTAAAAGCAAGATTAATGGTTAAAGGGTTTGCACAACAATTTGGTGTGGATTTTTCGGATACCTTTGCTCTAGTAGCAAGGTATGATACTGTGAGGCTTCTAATTGCCTTGGCTGCACAACAAAATTGGAAAATCTTCTAGCTTGATGTCAAGCCAGCCTTCCTGAATGGACACATTCAAGAAGAAATATATGTTGAGCAACCCCCAGGCTTTGTGAAGAAAGGAGATGAAGACAAGGTATATTTATTGAAGAAAGCCTTATATGGCTTAAAATAAGCTCCAAGAGCTTGGTATAGCAGAATACATGACTACCTTGTCGATTTGGAATTTAAGAAGAGTCCTAGTGAATCAACACTCTTTGTGCAGCAAACAATTGGAAATATTCTAATTGTTTCCTTATATGTTGATGACTTACTGGTGACTGGCAGCAACATGAACCTAATAAAAGAATTCAAGCAAAAAATGCAAAAAGGATTTGAGATGAATGATTTAGGACTCATGTCCTACTTTCTTGGCTTAGAAGTTCATCAATAAGAGAAGGGCACTTTTATTAGTCAAGAAAGTTATGCAAGTGGAATGATAAAGAAGTTTGGGATGGAAAACTGTAAATAGGTTGAAACCCCCTTTGTGCAGAATGTCAAGATGAGAAAAGAAGATGAAGCAGAGAAGATTAATTCAAGCATTTACAGAAGTTTAATTGGGTGTTTACTCTATTTAACTACATCAAGACCCGACATCATGTTTGCTACCAGTTTATTGTCCAGGTTTATGCAACTTCCAAGTGATTTGCACTTTAAAGCTGCAAAAAGAATGCTAAGATATGTGAAAGGAACTGTTGGATTTGGAATTCTGTTTAAGGCCAATAGAAACATTCAATTGAGTGGCTATACTGATAGTGATTGTGGTGGATCACTAGATGACATGAAAAGTACATCAGGCTATGTTTTTAATCTTGGATCAGGAGTAATAAGTTGGAACTCAAAGAAACAAGATGTTGTTGCATTATCAACTGCTAAAGTGAATACATCTCTGCTGCAATCGCTGTAAACCAAGCTGTGTGGCTTAGAAAAGTTTTGGAAGATGTGAATCAAGCTCAAGAAGAAATATGCAAGAAAAACTACATCTGTGTGTTGCTTGCTGTCTCTCGTCTCTTGTTAGCTCATAATTCCTACAAACTCGAACATATAGATCCTGCCCTGCATCTGGTTGAACTCTCAAGTCATTCAGATCACCAAACATCAGAATTCGTATAAGCCCAACAAGAACAATTGGTCAAGCACTTATCTCTACACTCCAATAAACTCATGCTCTGATTCAACCAGCTATATTCAGTATCAGGCACCTTCATC
>JASKGM010006929.1:0-10541 GCA_034509205.1 Ceratonia siliqua
ATCATGTCACCTAATCACTACTTTTACCAATTAACATAACAATCACGGATTATGCAACTAGTGTAGCATTCAATCACTGAACGATTAACTAATTAGCTACTTTAGAAAATCAACCATGCAATCATATGAATTTAAAATAAAGAAATATAAATATTCAGAATAAGAATAAATTACAATTCAAAACATATGTCTCACAATCATACAAAACTGAAGTTTGAAATCCCCTTGACCCAAAGAGAAGAAAATTAGCTCTTCATGATAAGAAAAACCCAGAAAGAAAAAGAAGAATATGGAGAAGAAAAAGAAGTCCCTTTTTTAAACCCTAGGACGTCCTACATATAGTAAAAAGGGCTAGAGAAAGTTATAAATTCCCTGATCCACTGAATCCCCCAATTGTTTCCAGATATACGGAGATTCTGCCCATTTACTTTGCTGCCTTTTTCGAAATAGATATTAGCCTCTCTAGAAATTTCTTCTTCTAAAAAGATGTAGACCTTGATGTTAGCTTTCCAACACAACATACTTTGCTCAAAACAAAGGCCTACAACTCAAGTTATAGGCTAAAAACCAACACTACCTTGACCAGTCCGCCCAGAAATAGGATTTCAAGTTCTCCACTTAATTAGTCCTTCCAAACAGCCTTATTTTAATTTGGGCCCTTCAATTGCCATTCCTAAAAGATGTCCTCTACAATCTCTCAGAAAGATTCATTCATTTTTTGACCGTCTAACCCATTGAAAGACCTTAAATAAGCAACAAAGGTAAGAATTCTAAAATGCTAGAATTTTTTAATTTTAAGCTTAATTATTCCCAATTCCTAATTCATGTCTGAAACACAAATATCAGTATTATTAACAATAATAAGACATAAATTATAACAAATAGACTAATTAAAAAGAGAATAAAAATACAAGATAATGTATTTATCAATTACCACCTGTCGAGATTTCTCCAGTTCAGAAACTATACATTGCATGTCATCTTTTAAATTACCACTTGTCGAAACTACTTCGGATCAGAAAGGACATGTGTATCTCACTACATCATATTCCATTGCATGACCATATGTAAATGCTCAAGACATGTATAGTTGCAGGTACTTAAGTTAGATTACTAGGGAATGATTGTAGAGGTTTATTAGGATTCTTAGACCCACATGTTTAAGTATTATGTCATATGGATTAGCAGTCTTGAGAACCCCATAGTGCTAGGGAGTTAGTATAGAACCAATGTTATTGAAGAAATTGATATTTAGGTTCGTGTTGAATCATATTATTTTGGTAATAAACTTTACTATTTATCTTGAATATCTTTCATTACTTATACAGGTAGTTAAGTTTGTCTTTCTCACTAAGCTATTAGTGGTTGCCAATCTAATTCCAAGAGCAATAGTAGGATAGGCATGTGAGAAGTGAGAAGAGTTAAGTTATGTATAGAAAGTGAACTGAGTTTGTGTAATAAACTAGGAAAATGTATTAATTGTGTTATATTTTATATACATTTTGAGAATTATTAAACTAGTTAGATCTTGGTTATGGTTGTTGCATGAATGTGGTTAGGCAAGCTTGGACTTGGGATGAGATGTCCTAGGTCTTAGTGCTGATAAATGCCACATGGAATGGGTCGTGACAAAGTTGGTATCAGAGCATAAGTTAGAGTGGCTGTAGAAAAATAGTGGGTATTAGAAAACTACAGCTTGGAATCATGAGTCACTAATAGAGTCTTACCTATGTGCTGTGTACCTGAGCACTTACTTTAGGTAAGCAGGCACTAACACTCGCCTAAATCAACACAGTTGAATATATCCATATAGAGGGACACGTGTAATGATGTTTGATGGTGTGCATATCATGAACCGCTAGGAATACGAGAGATGGGAGTTATCACAGAACCAAAGATTTAAAAACTCGTAATGAATAGTTTGAATCAAAAAGGTATTTCTTTTAAGTTAATGTTGAGGGCACGTTCTCATGAGTAAGATGAAATTGTGAAGGCTTAAAAAAGAATAGTCGGTGTAGTCAAGCAGATGAAACCCATTTTTAGTCAAGTGTGCGCTTAGGGAAAGTCTAGAGAAGTAGTGGGTGAGAGGCCTAAGAGAGGAATTGAAATGGAGAATGTGATGTCAAAATATGTGGAAATAAAGAAAAAGGACCAGTCTCTGAGTTACAAAGCTAATTTTCATTTTAGCAAGTTGCCGCAAATGCCTATCATAGCTCAATGGTGTCCAGAGCACACAAATATAATTAGATTAAGAAAGTAAAGCTTTAAGCATGAGTTAAAAAATGAAGCTATGAAGACAAGTATATTATCATGTAGAACCATGCGGAGAGGTATGAGAGAACATAACTATGGTAAGGAGGGCCTGTAGCCCACAATAGGAACAAGAATTTGAGGAAATTAAGGATTTTCATATTAATGATTGGCTTAGTAAGAAGAGAAAGGTAAGAGTACCAAATAAGCAGTTAAAGGAAGAAATTGGTGCCAAAAGATGGCACTAGTTAATGCAATTTGAGTAAGGAGGGTATGGACCGAAAAGCAATGGAGAATGAGGAGCAACGAGAATTTGTGAATGAGATAATAAGGATATCACCAGGGTAGTGCTTTGGGAAGATAAGAAGGGATTTGTGATAAATCCTATTTGTAATCATATTTTATCTCTTTTTGATATAGATTTATGGATTAATTTTCTTAAATGTGCATAAATTGGATAGTAAATTAATGAATTTTTCTTGCAGGGACAAAACAACTAGAAATAAGGAAAAGTTAGCTCATCCATATGAATACATAAAGAATTAGATTTGAGGCATGCTAATGAAAAGATAATAGACTCAAGCTCACAGTTAGGAGGTTTTTTGACCAAGAAGAAGAAGATAATTATGCTTTCCTTGAAAAGGAAGAAGTCTTAAGGTTAATAGGAAACATTCCAAGTTAATATTTTTGGCAAGTTTTCAAATAATGTGATCTTGGTGGCTATGGAAGGCTCAGAGATAGCGCTGCGATTCTAATGTTGACTATACTTCCCAATGCAATAAGGATCATGGAGTACCTTGGGTCACAAACTGGCTAGTCAACAGAAAGGTCTCAATCCTTGCATCAAAGGAAAAACTTGAGTTCTTTCCTAAAGGCAACCCTAAGTGGGTGTGGCAAGAGAGAATAAATAGGGAAGAGAGGAGAATAAAATAATGACAAACTAGAGGAGGAAAATTGGATGAGAAAATCGATGGCAATTACTTTAAGAGGAAGAAGGAAGTGTAACTCATTGGTAGAGAAGAGCTTCAAGCCCTTGAGGATCAATCTACTAAGAGTCCTATTTTTTCTTCCATTTTCTTTTTTGTAATTGATGACGGTGATGTCTTCCAAATTTCTCTTTGGTTTACTAAATTTTATTATGGATAGTTTTCTTGTGTTAGGGGGAAATGGACCAAAAACCTATGCTTTGAGTTTTTATGTGAATGAGTTACATTTAATTATTTTTCATGAGAAGCATGTCCTATTGATCTTAATGTTATTTATCTATTTGATTGTGAATAGAACATAGTGATGTTTGGAATAGAGAAGCTATGTTAGATGAACTTTTGAATGATAAATTGAACCTTGCATGTGAATAACATGGAGCACTTATTAAGCATGCCATAAATTGTAATAAGAGTAACCGAATAGTGATCTTAGGATATTTATATGGTTAATTTAACTCGTAATCGAAAAGTAAGAGCTAATAGAAAAGGATTCCATGAAACTTAATGCATCTCAAATTGATTTAATCTAGAATAGACCTGAAACACATATATTTGAAGTTAAGGATGTTTGAGGTAGTTAATTAGACCTAAAAAATGTAATTAAAATGTTGAGAATTATACCATCTCATGATTTATAGTTTTTGAAACTCATTCTCTTGAATCTTTTGGCTACATAGGTGTAGGTGAAATTGAACCCCTAACATTGGTTTGCATATGAAGTTTCCATAATCTAGATAATTTTATGTCCTTTAATTTTTTAGTTAATTGTAATTCATCATAATTTTTTATTCTCTCTCTCAAATTGACCTTAATTGTTTAATCACTTTAATTGCATATTTTTCACAATCCTCATTGGGAATGATACTCACTCATCACTTTATTACTTGTACAATTAGTGCACTTGCTATTGTCATTTTAATCACATCAAAGTTTTGGCACCATTATTGGGGATTAAGTAAAACGTTTTGCATTTATTGTGCTATACTAGTTAGTTTAAGAACTTAACATTTTTTTATTTTTATTTTTAGGACTTTCTTTTCTAAATTGAGCACATAATACACACATTAAGAAGAGCAACAACTATACTCGTTAACACAATGGGAGAAGAAAACAATGTGGAGGTGCATCAACCACTTAAAGACTATGCCATGTCGTCAATGGATAGAGTCGAATCTAGCATATGAAGGCCACAAGCACACACTTTTGAGATCAAGGCTACTTTCATTCAAATGATTCAGCATTCAATATAATTTGGTGGCTTATCACAAGAGGATCCTAAACTCACTTAGCAAATTTTCTTGAAATTTGTGTCATTTTCAAGCATGATGGACTGTCGGAGGATGATGCTATTTATCTAAGACATTTTCCATTCACTGAGGGACAAAACAAAAATTTAGTCACTTTCCTTACCTGCAGGATTCATTACTACATGGGAAGAAATGGCACAAAAGTTCCTAAGAAAGTATTTTCCTCCTATAAATACTGCAAAACTGCGTAATGAAATCACTATGCTTTTACATGATGATATAGAGTTACTCTATGAGGTATAGAACACTTTAAGAGTCTTATTAGAAAGTGTCATCATCACGGGTTGCCTATTTGGCTTCGGGTCCAAACTTTTTATAGTGGGTTAATAGGCACAACTCGTAATATGATTATGCAGTTACAGATGGTATAATCATGAGAAAGACTCTTGAAGAAGCCTATTACTATAAGAGATGGACGCAAATTCTTATCAATGGCTGGTTGAGAGGTTACTTGCTAAGAAAGCCATAGGCTTACACAATGTGGATGCCAGCATAATTTTGGCAACACAAATGGAGGTTCTCAACAAGAAGTTGTATCGACTGCAATTCCACACACTGGTTACATGTGATTTTTGTAGTGGTGGTCACCCAAACCATGAGTTTCAAATAGGTGATCAAGCTCACTTTGTTTATACTTTTTATAGACAAAATAAATTTCCTTCTTTGTGAAGCAAAACAATGTGAAGTAACCACCACGTAGATTTCCACCTCAAGAGAAGAAGTCTAATTTGGAGGACATGATAGCCAATTTCCTTAATATAGCAGAATCAAGATTTCAAAATCAAGAGGCCTCCATCCAAATCTTGAAGTCCATATAAGACATCTTGCAAACTTGGTCTCGGGACGTACACAAGGCTCATGTCTCTAAGAAACAAGTCATGGCTATAACATTGAAGCGTAGAAAGCAATTAAAAGAGCCAACATCCAACATAATTGAATCAAGCAAGAAAGAGGAATCGGCCACCCAAGAAGAAAAGAATGTAGAAGCTACTCATGCCGAGAGACCAAATTCAACCAAGAAGTCTAAGGGTAAAGGCATGACTGATTCCGACACGGAACATGATAAATACATGCCTCTCCTTCCTTATCATGAAAGGTTCAAGCAAGACAAGCTATATAAACAATTTTCAAAATTTTCAAAAAAATGCAAATTAACATTCCTTAAAAGCTTTGTCACATATGCCTAGTTATGCTACACTTTTGAAGGAAATCTTGTTTAACAAAAGGAAGAAGGAAGATTGAGGAACATGTAACAATTATGCCATTCTACAAAATATGTACCCATAGCTTGCCCGAAAGCAAGTGTTAAAGAAATTAGGGAATTAGATCTTGAATTCAAAGAACCTAAAGAATAATTTCAAGAATCAAAGGAATTAATAAGGAGAATTCAAAAGCTGTAGGATCCTAATTCTTTGTTCTTTCTTTACCTTACATTAATATTGTTAGTTTCTCAATATTTGTTTTCTCAAATAAATGGTAATCAATTACAATCCTTGTGGGATGATACTAGACAATTTGGGGTTCCTTTATTGCTTGAACAATTTGTGCAGTTAGGGATTATTTTCACAACATTGGCCAAAGTTCAATTAATCAAACCTTTAAGATTAATCAACTTATTGATAAAATATTTTTGTAATTAAATTCCTAATTGTGAAAAAATCAAGAAGAGAGAGAGAGAGAGATAGATAGAGTAGATTAAGGGTGATATGAGACATCAAGGAGCAAATGTTTCATCAATTTCTTTAGGCAATAAAGGTTCTTAGCTATCATTTCAAGATTCTATGAAATTTTTAAGTATATTAATAGTTATTCCTTACTTTAATTCTCTTTTGAAAAACTAAGGTGATAAGAAATTCATTGACTTTTATGGCTCCTCTTCATGCACCTTATAAGATAAGGTCTAATAGTATTATGCATAATTTACAGTTTTGATTTACTCACTACAACAAATTAATTGGAATCTCATGTATTTCCCATGGCTTTGTAAATCCATGCAAAAAATTAACCTTCTTAAAAAAAGAAAATAGTAAAAAAAATACCATTAGAAAAAAAGTTATTAAATAAGTTACCATGGTTGGCCTTGTTCGGATCTCCTTACATTAGGAGAGGAGGAATTCTTTTCAAGGCAAAAGGAATTCTGATTTTATTTACAGTGTTCGGATCTCCTTGAAGGCAAAAGGAGAAGGATGGTGAGAAGTTGAAGTCTTCCTTTAATTTGAAGGCAAATTTATTAGCTTCAAATTAAAGGAAAAGACGAAAGAAGAGAGAGAATTTCCTATCCTGAAACTGGTGACCATAATACCCTTCGAGGAGCACAGTTGGTTGTCCAGTGTTCTCGTCACTCTCCAATAGTTTCTCGTCACTAGTTGTAGGTGAAATTGTTCTTCGTTTCGATTCCTCTGTGCAAGTTGGTTTTTTTTATTCCCGCATGTGAAATCTTCCTTAGCTTCAATTTACATTTCTGTTTTTTGATTCCTGTATTTGGGCTTTTTGATTCCTGCAGTTGTAGATCTTAGATTTCTATTTTCCTTCTAAAATTTTTCTTTACATATCGGGGAAAGGCTTGAGAGTCGAACGGCATTGTCGTCAAAGCTTTGTTGCCTGACATAAGAAGAATTATTACATATATACAGTGCTTGCAAGTTGGTTTTAGTTATTTGATGCTTTGAATTGATGAATAAGAAGATGAATATGATTAAGTGTATGATGATGTATATGAACAGAGATGGGTCACTAGAGAAGATGTTATTTCCATGGAACAAACTAGAGATTCCATTAGAGACCTAATATGGAGATCATGAGCAACTGTTACTTTAAAATTTTTATTTTTGTTATAATATCATAGTTAAATTTTACCATAGCTAAAATTTTAATGTTTCATTATATTATAATTCTAACTTTCATAACAATGTTTAACTAAAAATTGTCAAAATTAAATTAAAATTTTCAATTTTATTTTAACTAAAAAATTCTAATTTCTAAAAATTTTATATTAGAAGTCATTTTTTATCCAAATACTATATCAAAAAATTCCTTCCGCATTTTCCTTTTAGTAATTTTATCAGTCAAAAATCATTTTATAGTTTTGCATCTAAACACTTTTTTTGATTTAAAAATCCTTCTCAATTGCTGCATCCAAACGCAAAACATCTTCTTCTTATGATAAAATGCATTTTTTTTCCAACACCAACTTCTCTTTCTCTAAGAGACATTTTTTTTTTTAAAGCACATCCGAACAAGCCCTAAAGACCTAGTTCATTTCTACTTCTACCAAGGCCGAATGCATTCTTTTTTAAAAAGAATGCCTTATCTTGCTTATGTGGGTGTTCGTTTCTCCTTCTGTTCAGAATGAGAAGTTGGTTAAGAATGAGATTTTTTTATTAAAAAAGAATGTAAAAAATATAACTTTTCAAGGTAAGAGAAGGATATTTTATTTTGCTCCCCCATCTTGACCCTCATTACTTATCCAGTTGACGTCCACTTTGCTTCTCATCATGAAGACTAAAGAGTTACTATTTTATTATAAAATTAATTTTTATAAATATTTTAAGTATTAGAAAAAGGTATTTGATTAAAAATTTAATTTTAAGTATGTATATTTTGTAAAAATACTTTTTTAATCAAATATTTTTTTAATACAGTTATATTATTTCTTTGATTAATTTGCTTTTGATTATGATTATTTTTACAAAATTGTTATTTTAAAATTTTTATTTAGTTTAAAAATTATAATTTTTAGTCATGTATATATTCATTTTATTATTTTAAAATTAAAATTTTAAATTTTAAATTTTTTATGTATGTCTCTTTTAGTAATTTTATTAACCAAAAGTCACTTTACAATTTTGTAGCTCAACACATTTTTTCATTCAAAACATATTCTTATTTACTATATCTGAACGCAAAACAGCTTCTCATTATACTAAAATACATTCTTTTTTCAAAACCAACTTCAAAATTTTTTTAAAAAAAAAATCCAAAGAGGCCCTAAATTTATTCCTAAATAACAACCTATCATTTTCACGCATAAGTTTAATTAATCAAGAATGCATTAATTATGCTCTATGGAATTATTATGTGATTTACCTAATTTATGCAACAATCTTTCAATTATTCATACATTAGGGAGTTTTATTCAAGATGCTAACTGCACAAAAGTACCTGTTAGTCTCATTCATGTCATCCTAACTTTCTAATTAGTGACCAAGTAATTAGAAGCATTAAGGGTAAAAAGAAACTCAATTCTTGAACCAAAGAAATAAAATCTTGAATTAATTAAAGAAATTAAATTTCCTAACTAGGGTCCATCTTGACCCTAGAACAACTAAGCTAGAATATAACTAAAGAAATAAAAACACAAGAACTGGAGAAAAGGATAGAAAAACCGTATGGAGAAAGTCTCCCTAAGAGTGCCACCACCTTCCTTTCTCTCTTGCTCCAATATTGAATAAATAAAAGTGTAGCTAAAGCTCATTTTTTATAGTTGAAGGGCTTCCTTAAATCTAAGAAAAAATTGTTACAAGTGATAGAGTTTGTTATAAATTTAAGGCTAAGCTATTGTCCCCCAATTCTCTTTTTATTTTTTTCATCTTTATTTTTTCTGTTTTTTATTTAGAGCTTTTTTTTTTGAAAATTTTAAAATGTTTTTATATTTTTTAAAATTTTTACTTTTTTTACATGTATGATTTTTTTAATTTTTTTTTGAATTTATTAGTTTATCATTATTAAAAAAATAATTTTTTTTTAAATTCTTAATTTCCCCTATCACTCGATAGAGGAGTATTGACCTAAATTTAAAGCCTAAGTTAAAATATCTCTCTAGAAAACGTAACACTTTTCTTTGCTATTTTAACCATTTACAAGCACAAATTAGGCTTCATGGTGAACTAAAAAGTTGTAAGGCTGTCTATAGTTGTCATGCCCCATTTTAAGATACATGACCGGCATAGGAAATCACTTTTCAGGTAGTTACCTACTAGCCTAAAATACTTATACAATTAATATCACCTACACTCATCTTTAAAATGAAAAATAAAGGTTAAATATACTTTCATAAAATTTAACTAAGTCAATAATTTACTAAAAATTTTGGCAGAGTTTTTCCTAAAATATATATTATCTCAGAGTATAATTCTGTGAAAAACAATAAGGTGGACAGGCCCACCATCAATCAGAAGCCTCAGTGGCTTAACAGAAAATATTAAATGGTCTATCATGAACTGTATATCCAAATTACACATAATCATGCAAATAATTACAGACCATGAAACGAACTAAAATACAAATAAATCCTCTCCAACATCTGTCCACAATTCCTCAAATATACTCCAATACTACTATTCAGGGTAATGCCTACCAATTCAATCAGCAGGTTCAAAGGGTGCAGGCAGAGCTAAAGGAAAATCACTAATGAGTTGATATGAAAATGTTAAAATTTGAGGGGTGAGTCCACCGATTCAGTGAATGAAAATCAAACTTACCAATTGATACATGAACTCCCAGGTGTAAAGTGCATTACCAGTTAAATTGTGTGGAAACTCATTTCAGTACTTAAATGAATAATTGCAATATAATATACATCTAATGCACTTTACATCTGGGAAGTAAAATAATTTATATTTCACAATCATATTACACAATAATATTTAATAATATAAAGTTTAAAGAGATATTATATCAAGAATTACTTCGATTAAAATATAAATTTCCTAGGATCCATAATAATATAAAGGGAGAACCTAAACTGAAAAAAACAATATTGTCACTCCAGAGGATAAATCTCAACTAAAAGGTAACCCGATTCTCACTTTCGGGAACTGTACTCACTGAAGAGAAATACTAAATTTCCTGTTATCTTCCGGAGCATTCTCATTCGGAGGAAACATTCATAATAAAACTCAATCTTTTGTCAGGAACTGCATTCACTGACAGAAGTACCCTTTATCAGGAATTGCCCTCAACTGATAAAGGTTGTGACCTAGGTGCACCTAGTGGTTCT
>JASKGM010006932.1:0-10536 GCA_034509205.1 Ceratonia siliqua
AGATAGACCAAAAGAGGGAATGAAGGGATAGGAATAGGAATTATAGTACCATTGGAAGAAGGGGCACCTGTGGGAACATCTCTACTGACGAACCATTTCAATAGTACGGGTGCTGCCGTGCCACGAGGCACGACCATGGAAGTAATGAAAAAGAAAAAGTTATGTAGTTGGACCATCTGTTCTATCCGTTCGAGTTTTGCTTCTCTAGAGAAGATGAGAAGCTAAAAATGAAAGTGTTCACAACACATACCGAAAGGGTACTAATTAAGCCGACCATTAATGACTAACACCAGGAGCGGTCTGATCAAATAAGGGATCAGACCACTCTTAGAAACAGAAAACAAAAGCAAACTCTCATATCATAGTTCGGAGCCCAGCTCCAACTACTTCTTCGTAAGTTAGGTAATTCGGTTTGAAAACGAATAGGGGGTTGCCCTTTTTTTGGTTGAAGTAGCCACGACTTTGGTCGTAGTCAGTTTAAACACATAAACCCAGTCCACTTGCAACCATGTTGATCAAAATTACTAAGTTTAATGATTTTACCAGTCACTCGCTCTCGTATTAGAAGATTCTCTCACCCTGTGGTCGACATTCCATTCCCCTTAGTCGTAGGTGCTCGTTCTATTTTTATTTGAATGGGCCGGGTCTCCCGAACGATCATAGTACGGCCGCTCATCTAATATCAAATCAATGGGTAGATCTCACTTCCCTTCCCCCCTACCATAGCCGGAAGGGGTAGCGTATCCACAGAAGAGAGAGTACAAGCCCTTAGTTCGATTGATTGTTCTAAAGTTGAAGTCCTTTCGTTAAGTCGAATTGAAAGGTAGGTTTTGTCAGTGATTAAATGGAAAGGGGGAGCGGTTCGGGCCTACTCTTGAACTTTTAGGCTAATTAAAAGCCAAAACTAAAGCCACGGCATGGCCTATAACAAAGGAAAGATGGGACTTAAAACATCTGGCAACAAACAAAGGAAATTAAAACACTTCCTTCTTTATTCCAAACTGTCGACAATGATGAAAACCAGATCGAACTCTAAAGTCAAGCCTTTCACTTCATTGTTCAAGCTCTTGAACATAGGTTGAGTTCATACATTATGAATGCTTTCCTATTCAAGACATACTACCAATTCCTTTGAAGCTACTACCGAAGCTGGCTTGCTTGTTTTGGTTACCGGTTGGGCTTTCTAGCGATGGGAGATTAGTCGCCGGAAGACTTGCTGGCTTGCTCTTTCAAAATAAGGTGGCTAAGGGCCTATTCCAATAGCTGGCAGTATGAATAGGCTATTATGCCTATTTAACATATTCCGATTGTGATACAATTCCATTGCCTGCTCCTAAATAATAAGTGTTAGTGCTTACTTGTATGCCGGAACTTCAAGGTCAATAAATAAGGACTCCTATCCCAGGTCTGAAACCCTTTCTGAACTTGCTGCTTGCTCCTACAAAAGCTCATACGGTGTGTCTCCTACTCTTCTCCCGATACGAGTTATTTCCTGTAATAAGAAGACCCAACCTCGTGCTTGTTTCAGGAAGCACTTCGGTCACTCCAGTAAGTATATAGATGACAGATGACAAAGAGTGATTTACCGACGAAAAGAGGTCAAGCCGATAGGACCTACTCTTAAGATAAGACTGTTCCCCTTTAGCTTCTTTAGTGAATTCTAATTGTTCACTCTTAGTTGCTTGGGAACAAATCCGCTGGGGCTTCCTCTTTGAGTGGAAGTCCTGCGCTGCACTCCAGTGTTGAATTTCTTGATCGACGAGATGAGTTATTGCCATTTCATTTTGCTTTAGAGATAGGGGAAAGGAAATATATATTAAGAAGTTCAATCTCGTCCCAACATAGCCCCCAGCCCTCTCCTTACGATGATTCCAAATCATGGAACCTATGGTCGTACATCATAGGCTAATTTAATAAATAGAAGCATTTCGTATGGGGCGGGCCGTTGCTCTTTCTGTTAGCAATTCCAGGCCCCTACTTATTCCTCAAGCTGTTAAGGCTAGAGCCATGCACGAATGAAGCTACGCGCCAACGAACAACACAGTGCTATCCTCCCGATCATAGCATAGAAAGTCTTCCAAGGAAAGCAAGGAGTTAGAGCTCACACCGGACTATGTTAGGACTTATCAACATAAAAGAAAGGGGTGATCGGCCTATTACTATAAGCAGAGCCAGCTGGATCAAACAATCGAGCTATTCTATTCTAGGCTATTTCAGTTAGATAGGCGCCTATTGCGGATTTAGTTCATGCCATGGCCCAACCCTTTTTTTGCTGGTGGCTTAATTTGAACCAATGCTTCGGCTCTGGAACTTTTGCCGTGAATAGTTCCTTCCTTTCGCTTTCGAAGGGGGACTCCTTTTGGTTCTCTGTTGATTCTTCTGGGTGGAGCAATGTCTTTCTCTGTTAGGAGCCTTCCCCTCTGGGTGTGGATAATTCCTCGAGGTGGCTGAGCTTGGTCGTAGATCAGTGGAAGTCTTAAGTAACTTCTTTGTATAAGGGGCAAGAGAATATCTATTGAGGCTCCCTGGGACTACTGGGAAAACTTGGCAACAGCATTTCTGGTCCCTTTTCTTGCTCCGGTCCCGTGGCATTGGGAACCCATACTCCACTAATGGATGACATGCTTGGTATTTCCGAGTAGATTGCGGTCTTCCCGCGAGCCTTTGAGAAGGATGGACCCACGATTATATTATAGGCCCAGGGCATATACCTTTACAGGTTTCCATTTCTGACGAACTCGGATAGGTTGATTCTGCTTCGTTCGGTAACTATTTCTACTTCCTTTCTTAGGTAAACAGCATTTCTCACAGCCCTTACTCCGATCGCCTCGGGTGGACTTCTTAGGGAGTCTCTGCTCTCTTATTCTGACTTCTTTGACTGGGAGGGAACAAGGGTGGTCTACGATCATTCAATATCCTCGGACTTGACTTCTGCTTGCCTGCTTGCCTAGGGCTTTCACTAGGACTTTGATTCAAGGTAGCTTGCTTCCAAGTCCAAGCGCTAGCGGTAGAAGCTAGTCTTCCCACCCACGCACTCTGGGCAAGTATTTAACTTCTCCGAATGAAGAAGGATCAACAAGTATTTAAAGAGAGTTCAAAAGAGAATCCAATATGCCCTTTTATTCATCAGTATAATCAACCCATTACCATCAATGGAAAGAGATTAAACAGGCTGGAACTTGCTTAGATGAAAACGAAAGACATGCTTGTCGCTTTTGGTCCTTTTGTTTTCTGGGATTTATTTCAAATTACAAGGTTGAAATCTTTACAACTCCTCTTAAGTCTGAGATTTCGTATGAGAGCTTCTGGAGCTGAACATCTTTGAATGTTGAGAGCCTTGTTGAATAGGGCTGGTTTTGGATCGTGAGAGATGGCTGAATTCGAGGGAGGAATGCTCTATTTATAGGCGAAGCTGGGGTCTCTTCTTCCACTTATTATTATCAAGCGCCACGTCTCGCAGTAGGGTTCCAAAACCTCTCCCTACGCTATAGTAGAGTTACTTAACGTTCCTGGATCCGATACTCGCTTTTCGCATTAATTAAGGCAAGAGAGCGGAGAGAGTAAGCCTTAGAAAGTCTTCCCTCTTTAACTAAAAAGGGGGGGGGAGAGCTGGCAGGTATTTAAAGTCACCCTAGACCTGCTAACAGATTCCATTTGAGATTAGGCCTCAGATGTGTACTCTAATTAGGAATGAAAACCACTACATGCTATCGGGCTAAATGGACGCACCTTGGTACTTATATTATATATATATGGGCCAAGATTCAATTCCTCTATCTAACTCCCCTTCAGCGGGATCGGAAAAAGGGGTCAGGGACTTCAGCTTATGCCAGTATAGTCGGTGAAGAGCATCTCCCTCGTACCAAAGACAGGTAATGGCAATGAAACTCGGGCTTGCTATTGCTTATAAACTTCCTATGAATGTGCTGAGGAAGAAGAAGTAGCGATATGCCGCAAATCGTCTGTTTGATTCTACGATACAGAATCGTCTGCTGTCAAAAGCTATTGGGGATCCATTCTATTACTATTTTATATGTCACTTCGAAGCAGTAAGCGCATCTATCTCTTTTCGGCTCCAGGCTTTAATCCAATAGGCCGGATTCCTTGTCCCTTTGATTGCTTGAAGAGAGTTTACAACAGTGCTTAAGGAGAAAATAGATTCAAGAAGAGAGAAAAAAATTTGCCTTAAACTATTCTGTTCTTCTTTGGGACGCCGGCAAACATGCCTTAAAACATCTGGAAATGGTCATACAAACGTTCTATCTTCTACCTAGGACCTTTATCATTCAGTGGTAAACCTTACCAAGACTAGTTGCCTCAACGAATTGATATGCTTTTGCTTTTTGTGAGACCGGCGAATGCTGAATACGGAGGAATACAATGAAATCATAACAAAGCAGGTAAACCAAGCAAGCTTACAGAATTCGGGGTCAGAATAAGCTCTTTTGACCAATTAGCACGTTTGGTAGCCAGAAAGAGGATCTCATAGAAAGCATTCCTTGAATCTAAACGTTTCTCTTACTAAAAAAGCACTGATCAAAAGCACATTCATTCAGTAAGGGATTTCTCCTCAAAGTAGTGTAATCTAGCTCAATTCACCTCATTGATTCTTTCTACAAGCCTGAAATCTCGATTCCTCCTTTCTTTCTGAGTCCAGCCGCATTTCCATTTGGTTATGCTATACGCTAGTACTTGTTGCGGGGGCAGGCCATAGACCTACTAAGTCGCTAGGTATATATATAATTATATCAAGTGTGAAAGCGGAAGGTCCTGCACATAAAAAATTGACCACTAATTGATTGCTTAGGGACCTTTTAAAGCCTTTGATTACGTGGTCAAGACCCGGTACTACGGGTATGAGATGTGGCAGAAAATACCCAGAAATGGGTGTAGAATCAACTCGCAGAAATGCCCGGTCAAAGAAGGGCTTGCTAGAACTCTGAAGAAAGGCTTAAAGCAGAGCTTTCTCCTTTACTTATACCAAAGGGCTCAGGAAAGGTTCAATCATCAGAAATGGTTCGAGGAGAGCTTCAATCGAAAAAAAGCCTACTTATTATACTCGAAAGCCCTATTAGGCAGTAGTGGCAAGCACAGCAGAAAGGAGCTTTCCTAGATGTCAGGCGGGGAATCCTCATTGTGTACTACCTAGCCGACTCTCTTAGTCTATCACCTCCGTCTATCTAATATCTCCTAATGCAGCTACGAAGGGTAATAAACCAAAACAAAGGAAAGCGGGCACTGAAAAAGAGATTTCAATGGATACTTCAAAAGCACTAACTAAGGAAGAAGCGCCCCAAGCATGGTCTGAAATCATACCATTAGGCTTCCTTCCTCCTGCAATGAGGCAGATCACCGAGGGAAGCTATTTCCTAACCAGAAAACGAGAAAGGGAACCTAATGTTCCACCCTGGTCCCGAAAGCTGGCAAAAGTAGTGATAAAAGCCCCATTTCTTTAGCAAAGAATGAACAACATTGAGCTAGCACGTCAGACTTGCCTGTCTACTTGAGGGAAGGTGTGAATCCTGTCTTCTTTGAACAGCAATCGCGTAATCATTCTCGCCTCTTATTGTCGGGTTTGGCTAGCCCATTTCCTTTCAGTATAAACTAGAGTTCTTAGTTTTCTAGAACAGGGCTTTTTGATTAGGAAAACCTATGAAAAGTGATTATGATAACAACATATCCCAAAGTTGGATTTGGAACTACTATACTACAACCTCTGCTCTAGCTCTTTCTTATTCGGGAGAAGGTTTTGGGAAGCAGATTTTGTAGGTCTGTCTTATATTCCCCTAAGGTGCACAGAGGTAATACCTTTCTTCTTTTTATTTAGCAAGAGCCCTAAGAAATGCTATAAGAACGAACTTGATCCAAACCAAATGTCGTGCCCGAAGCTTCAGTAGCTGAAGGAAGAATAGCAGGAGCTCATCCGCGGCGAAAAGTGCTCTATGAAAGCTGTGGGGGCAGAGTCAGAGCCGAACGAAGCCTTTACTTGTCTAAAGAAAGGGACCTTGGAGAGAGGAAGGCAGTTGAGTTGCCTTGTATTCCTTCCCGATCCAGCGGAAAGTGATTAGTCTGACTAACCATTACCAAGCCGGAGCCGAGCCCGTAAGGTGAGAGCCAGAGAGAGAGCAGAGAAGAGTAAACAAACCAAAAGCCTGTATAATAGAATCGAATAGGACGAATGAAATATCAAGAAGACCAATGCCCCTATAATAGAATCGAATCGGGAATGTAAGTTTCGGTAATATGGGCTTTAAGCCCTTTGCAAATAAGGGGAATCTTTGACACGAGAATGCATCTTCAGGGCGGTCTATGTTCCCTTGATTGATAAAGGCAAAGATTGCAAACAACGGGTATGGTAAGATGTAATGAATGAGAGCAAGACTCCTTTTACAGACCAAGAATCTGCAGATTACGATATACCGGATCCTGAAGACTCAGCATCATAAACATAACGGTTCTCTATTCCGTGGCTTACATAGCTCGATATACACTTGACTTTCTTTTCAAAAAAATAGCTATCTGCTTCGATCCCGACGACGCATTACCGGGAAACGGTGCGCATATTATAGGGGAGTCGACAGGCCGGCAGGGAAATAATAGGAATTTACATCTGCTTGTTTACTTATGCCATCCCTAGGACTAATCAACTAAAGGGTTACCCCGAGTGTGAAATCAACGGTTATTGGCACCCCTATAATATAAGCCCGACGGCCCTAGATCTTTCTTTAGTTTGAAATTCCGATTGTAAAGGTAGAAAGCAAGGTATGAATCCTTAGGAATCAGCCCCCGGTCAAACCGAGAGCTATACTCAATTTCCTTTTTTCGATTGTAAGGCCGAGGAAATGCCTAAACGTCCACCCACCAATGTGTGTTGACGACACATCTCGATCAATTCGTTCATGCGGGGCGGCGAACAAAAGCGGGTGTTGGGTTAAGGTCTTACCTTTTTTGGGCAGGAGCTACTCCCAGATATTAAGACCTTTTAGTCGTAACCAAAAGTGAGCTAGCCGTCTAATCAATGGCTGGACTCAACTCTCCAAAAGATTTCGTTCCCTACCTTAATGGCCTACTCGTGCCGACCCTGCGTTAAGAAAGAGGGGAAAAGGGAGTCTGATAAGGACATTAATTTGGAGAGGCCGCCTATAATATAGTCGGGGCGGAGCCTCTCTGATCACGACTTTCAGCGGGGTCTTTTCCGACTTTGATCAGTAGATTATTTAGAGCTTCCCAGGGCACAGCAATGAGCTAGGATTTTTGATATGAGGCTGTGCTCTGCTTTGGCCTGGTATTGCTTGTCACTAGAGTGGCGGTGCTATTGTAGAAGTCTTTCCCGCTTGAATGGAGTACCATATTATAGGGGTGCCCTTTCCTTTGCCTTTGCTGCGACTTGGGTTTCGGCAGAGATTGTCCGGCTTTTATATATCTATAAAAAGGATCCTTACTCAACCCACCTAGCATGCCTAGAATTTCATTTCTTTTGAGAGTGCACTCAATGCTTGGTGGTCGGAAAACAGAGCAAACTCTTAAGGTAATAAATAATACCTCCAATGGCGAAGGGACTGGACCACAGCATCAAACTCCTTTTCATATGTATAATACTTCTGTTTAGCCTCATCGAGTTTTTCACTAAAGAATGCTATGGGATGTCCTTCCTTACTTAATACACCTCCAATTCCTATTCCAGATGCATCACAAGCAACCTCAAAAACTTTACTAAAATAAGGATGCCTCAAAACAGGTGCGCATATTATAGGGGCATTTTTTGCTTAATATCACTAAAAGCCCTAGCAGCCGCAGTAGTCCATTGAAACTCCCCTTTCTTTAAACAATCTGTTATGGGAGCTTTTCCAAAATAGTACTAAACCCTCTAATGAATCTCCTATAGAAAGTGGCTAAACCATGGAAACTACGAACCTCAAAGCTAGACTGACGCAACTATCTTCTCTGGAAATCGCAGTTTGAACCTATACTCATCAGT
This sequence comes from Ceratonia siliqua, assembly GCA_034509205.1. Taxonomy (NCBI): domain Eukaryota; kingdom Viridiplantae; phylum Streptophyta; class Magnoliopsida; order Fabales; family Fabaceae; genus Ceratonia; species Ceratonia siliqua. Next base: position 7,979 of record JASKGM010006932.1, read on the forward strand.
AATGATTTAATGGGCTATGTGTAGGGGACCTTTCTTTCAGAACCTCAATCAAGCAAGACAAGACTTGAAAGTCTCCTTCAATCAATCGGTTGAATAATCGAATCGAGTGCTTACGTCCGATCCAGCAGTAGCAGCAGCTAAGCCAGTTAGTTCATCTCCTTCTGGTCCAATCGGTCTAATGCGTAATGTACGGTAGTCTTACTCAGTTCGTAGTTCTCTGTGGAAAGCGAGAAGGGGAATCGGCTAAGGGAGCCAGTCCCATCCCATAGATCTAGAATTGGGTGGGGCAAGTCAACTAGTATGTCAAGACCGCGCCTCTACGTCGAACTCATCGGCACATAAATGGCAGCCCATTCACATTCTCTTTCGAGACCCATATAGAAGAGAAGAGATTGGCTGCAGCGGCTGCCTTGATCAAGACTGTCTCCAATGACATATCTTTCAAGTTCAGGTGTGGGTGAGAAGGCTCAAGCGGTTCATGCCAGCTCTTTCTCCTGACATCTTGCTTACGAGAAAAGGGCGCGGTTGGCTGAGCTGTTTATTCCTCTTAAGTTAATATTCTCAAATTTCCAAGGGTACTTCTTTGAGGTTTGAGGTAGGCTTCTCAACCACTAATTATATCTGTTCCGCCGTGAAGGTTTGCGGCACGAAGTCTTTGTTTTGTTTTTAGTCGATACTCTCCAGGTCTTTGTTTTCAGTCTCTGTTTATTGGGTATTCCTTACCTAAAAAGTATTGGCGAAGAAGACCTAACCGCTGTCCCTAAATGGTATAATCGTTCCAAAAGCCAGAGAGTCTACATCTCCCCGACTTAGCAACTCAATCAGTCGAGCAGGTTTCATCCCACACATGTACCATCGGCTTTGAAGCGAGCTGGGACAAAGAAAGGACTTAATTATGTTGCCCGCCCCATGGACATATTTGCTTGCGGATTGAAGGCAGATGTTGATTGGTTCCCCCTAGCGAATGAGTTTTAGTCGTCTATCTTCTTTTTTTCCTGTTAACCAGAAAAAAGGATCTAAGGCAAATGAATGAGCTGACGGGATTGACGGACATGCATCTGTAGGAAGAGGGGCACAACATAGACTTAGCTAACCTCGAGGAGTGCAGCTGCAACAACTCTATGAGCTGATGAGCCTACTGAGCTAGACATAGGCGCAACGAAGTAAACGAGTTATAAGATCAGGTTTCCAGGCATGTTCAAACATGTTGATAGGTCTAATAGAGAACAGCCCAACCTGCGTTAAAGCTAGGGCTTGGGGGCTGCTAGTCTTTTCGACGAATCCCTTGTTCGAGAATGCGCAGGGAGACTTGTAAGAAATTTCACGAATGCTCTCTTAGGCAGCTATCGAATAGGCTGCTCGGGATTAACCTGATTGACTAATATGCCCGCAAGAAGGAACTGCAATCGAATATGCCTCTAGTCAATATACGAGATAAGCAAGGATCAATCAATAGTAAAGATACCCCCTTTAGAGATAGCAGATGTTCTCGACTAATCTGCAGCTGTTACAGAATCCACAGCTATAGCTATTGAATTGAATCAGCAGCACATGAATGCCCAGAATCTCCCCTGTTCTCACTGATTGACCATAAATCCGGACCTATATAAGAGAAAATGAAGGGCAAGTGCTTGAGAATCAGCAGTTTTCGCAATTGAATCAGTAGATCAGTTAAAGGTAGGCGAAAAGTCTGAAACTGAACTTCCCTTGCCTAGCGATTCAATAAGGGAAGGCAGGACTGCTAACTGGCTAACTAAGGGCTCTCTGGTATCCACAATCCCGAAAGCCAAGATGCTAAGCAAAAGCATACCCTAAAACTAGAAAAAATCAGGTCCACTTCCACCCGGCGGAGAAAGGAAAGACTTGGATGCTTGCCCTTTTTCATGTACAGGTTCTGAAACAATGAAGCGCTCTCTTCCTTAAACACCGTACTGCAACAATAAAGGGAAAGCTATTCAAGGAAATAGAGGCTCCAACTCCACTCTCTGCAAGGATGCTCTCGATTCGAGCCTGTTTTCATTTCCTCTATCAATAGGAGTCCCCTTCTCTTAGCCCACTTCGATCTAAGCTGGCCTTTCTCGGCAAGGCCAGCATCTCGAAATTGAAAAGATGTCTTCTTTTGTTTGATAATGAGGGGAGTACTACTAACTTTGGAACGACTTTCTCTTAGCTTGTAGCTAGGAAACGGAGTCGCCCGGAAAGCTGTTTAAAATCTCTTCTGGAAGAGTTCTTTCCTTGCCTTAACCTTCCCGCTTCGCTTGTCAGTTCCGCCTTAAGTAAGCGATAGGACAAGAGGCACGAGCTCTTCGAACTATGAACTCCAGAGCCAAAGGAAAGGTCTCCTCTGAAGAGGATTCGGGGGTGCTGCTTCTCGAGTTGAAGCCGCTAATTTCTTTCTTCTCTACAGCCTTTCTTTAGCTATACCTTTAAGGCAGTCTTCCTTAAGCGAGCGAATTACTAATAAAGAAAGGTGCTTTCCTTTACTAATAGAATACCCCTTCTCGATAAGTAAGGTAGGGGGCTTGCTGTTTAGTTCCAGTAATCGAGCTAGGCTCTTT
>JASKGM010006933.1:0-42312 GCA_034509205.1 Ceratonia siliqua
AAAAAAATATTTGATTAAATTTAAATTTTATAATTATAATAAAATTTAACTATGATATTATAATAAAAAAGATGTAACTATAATGAGCAGATAGGCAAAATAATAAAGAAAAAATAAATCTACTTTTCCTATAAGAAAAAGTTATAAAATAAGAATTCTACTTTAATCACAATTTCTCATTTTACTTCTTATCCTCTTTGAAGAAAAAACAGATACGAACAACTCAAAAAATTACAGAAGTCATTGTTTTCAAAAAAAAATTACTTCTCCTCCTCGTTATAGCCAATCCAAACGTAGCCTAAGTCTTATATTTGAAATTAGCTTGTGGCGCTGCCATGTCATCCACATCTTGATGGTAATTAAAAAGTAGCATGCAAAATGATGCAAGAGGAATTTCAATTGGGTTTTGCGAATGAAGAGAAAGCAGTATAGCTACTGGGCTAAACATTTTCTTGGCTAAATTGAATATTTATATGCTATATTTATAATAATTTGTTCTATGTTATATAAAATAAAATAAAAACAACAACTAATTGTTAGTCAAATTAAATAAATAAATTTTATGAATTAATTAAGTACAACAACAGAAACAAGTTAATCATTTTTTAATATTTTTAAAAGTATCGTATTTTATATGATATTTTATAAAAAAATGTTTCTCTAATATTTTAGTCAATTTTAAAATGATATCTTTATTATTTAAAAATACTAAATTTAATAAATTATTATTTTAAAACATAACGTCTTTAGAAACGCTATTAAGAAATGAACAAGAAGGGGGTGGGGGCCATGATCCTGAGGGGGAATACTGCAAATGGACCTGTCTGTAATGGCCCAAACCTGGATAAAATAGTTCGGATCCAATCACCGACCCATTTACCCATATGCCTCCGCCAAGAAGAAACTCAGGACACGGGAGCCCATTGTCCTCCTCCGTTGCTGGTGCGACACATCCAATCCCGTAAACCCTACGCGGGAAGCGAATCCTATAAAGCTCCTCGTTCATCCATCGTTGTTCTTCTACTTTAAAAAGCTATCTTCTCTTGCATTTTTTATGCATGGCGGAAGCGAACGAGAGAGTAAGATACACTCTGGTAATGAGGAAGCCCTGCTTTGGCCTCCCCACTGGCTGTCCTCAGTGTTTGTCTGCTTACATCTATCTCAAGTTCGCTCAAGTCCCATTTGACTTGGACTTCCACTTGAACTACCCTGAATCTGGTAAAGCTTAATCTTCATCTCTCTTATGCTAGATTCTGGTGATACTCTACTTTCACAAATTGGGTCTTATTATATTTACATGTTTGTATTAGTTGGTTTCTTCGTTTCCAGATAACTATTTTATAGTTATGGCTTTTCAACTAGTTGCTTGATTTTGGGGAGCGTGCATTATCAGACCCATTTGATATTTGTGTGTGTGCCATCGAAATATGTTTCTATGCTTATATATTTGTTAATACATACCATGATTTCGTGGATTCTGATGTTTAGATCAAATTCCTTACATTGAGGCTGGGGATTATGCGGCATATAATAATGAGAAGGGTGGGCTCATTGAGTCATTGAAAAAAGATGTTGTAGATATAGACACTGGAGTTTCTTCAGTCGCAGACTGGATACCAACGAAAGTGATGCTCACCACATGGCTTGCTGATGCACTTGAGTATGAACTCTGGGTGGGAGGTGACAGTTCTTCCGTTTATAACATCTATTATTCCGATCTTCCATGGCCTATGGGAAAGCTTCTTTTCTTGAAGCAATCTCACTTGTTAAAGCTGAAACATGGGGTAACTAAAGACAATGCTGAACTAAAGGAAGAAGAGGTCAGTTTCTCTAACGTGTTTGATGCTTTCTCCGATACACCTCTGAGGGTGAGGAGTTCACCATGTGCTAACTTGTACAAGCCTTGTGGGATTTTTTTGGGGTTAATTCTTCTCTTTTGTCCAATACTTTCCTTTTTGGTCCATGTATTTGTTTCAATGCTACATATAATTTTCTCTTTGATTTGGTGTTTATATATGTAGCTATTATTGATTGACAGATTTACTCAAAAGCAAACTCTGCATATGATGCTCTGTCAACTTTGTTAGGGGAACAAAACTATTTATTGGAGAATAGGTGACTCGTCTGGCTCTTTGCAACAAGTGAACCAGTATTTTGTTACACCAATATCTGGGAATATCTTGGTTTCTTTTTCAATTTGAGAGCAGGTATTGACTTTGACTTCCAGATAATGTATTTACATGCCTTGTTCTGTTATGCAGGCCATCGAGCTTGGATGCTATTTTTCTTGCACATTCACTTGTCATTCTTCAAGCTTTACCTGTAAGTTATATTATCAATTATACCATGATTCTGATAATTTTTTTAAGGTAATTATGGATATTCGAATGGCTGCTTTGGGTTGTACATGTCAACTGAAATTGGAGATAAGAATCTGTACATAGAGAGTAAAAATCAAAAGAAACTTATTAGTGTTTATCATCATTTTGACTGATAATTTGCTTTGCAAAGGTTAGTATTTAGATTAAACTGGTATGTGTGGGATCACAGAATAATTGAGTGCAAGTCCCATAAAAAAACCTGATTAAATTAATAGTTTACTATTGAGTGAACATACAGCCAAGTTTAAGCGCGCTGAAAGATGAACAAACAGCCATAATTGGAAGGTGCTAGGAGCCACATTGAACTACATGAACAGTCAACAACCAAGCTTAGTTGTGGTGCTGTAAATTAGGAGGCATGTAGTGAGTGTAATTGGAGTGAAAAGTTTACACGATCAAGGAAATCAACTTTTGTTGCGGTTTAAGCATGCAAACTTTGTAGGACTTAAAATGATGAACATGGGATATTACCCCCGGGAACTATCAGAGTTTGTTAAATCTCAGAATATGAATATAATATTGCTTTTGGCTGCTTATTGACTGAAGCATACTGGTAGGGATTTTAAGGATAGTGGAAGAATTCATAAAATAGGGTGCTATTCATTAGATTATCCATCTCTCTAGTAGAGGTTTCATAAATCTATTCCGCTATGTAGCAAGCAGTTCATATTGTATCTGGGTAAGCAATTTTTCTCTCTAAAGGTGTACATGTTGCTTATTATTATGGCATCTTATTTTATGCTTATGTGGAAACATTTTGTGTTCATTTACTTTATAATTCTGATACTTTGTATTTAGCTTCCACACCCACAAAGAAAGGAATTGGCATAATTATCAAGCTAGCAGGAAAAAAATTTGCTTAGTTTATATACTTGGCACTTAGCTTAAAATCTTGAGTGTCTTGGCCCTTATCAAAAAGTTGGGTTTTCTGCAAGTATTTTTATTGAAATAATTGATTTGATATTACAAGATAAGAAACTGGCAATCGTGAGAAAGCGCCATCCATTTTGGGTGAAAGAAAAAGCAGAATAGAAGCATGGAATGTGGAATATGCAGAAAAGGGATTATGGGAGTGAATCCATCTAGAAAATAGCTATATATAATATGTTTCAAAGATTTTAGTACTTTAGTTGCCAACTATTGACATATAATGTGTATTCATAACTAATGATGGCTTAAATCTTTTGTCTTAAACAAAAAAGAAGCTAATTCTGGCAAAAATGTTTGTTAAGAGTAAATAGGCTGTGTTAGTGAGGGTATTTTGGTCTTTAGGTCTATATTACATTGTACCTTCTCCTCTCTGTATATAAATACAAGATCACCTATCCAATGTACCTAGGTTTTCCAATATCTCTCTCTAGATTTATGTTACAGCCATGAAATCTGTTCGACCACCTACCATAATGGTTTATTCTAAAAGGGGTAAGAATTTGAATGGTAATAATCAGGGAAGAGAAATATGAGGAGATGTTCCAGCAATAAATGATTCAGAATTTTGGGAAATAAAAGAGTATGATAGTCAACAAATCCGTCATTTATGGAAAGGATTTGAATGGAGCTGGAAATAATCAAGAGGATGATTCGGGTAATGAATAAGGCAGGAGTTTGAATGGATTTAATGAGGATAATTGACAGGAGTAAATCTCGGCTCAAGGGAGCAAAATTCACAGGCTGGCGGTCAAGGGATATCAATTAGATTTGACCATTGTTTATTAAGTTTCCTGTTTAAGAATAATAGCCTGTCTAGCAGGCTAATTAGCAGCATTTAATTTCCTGTTTTATTTTGAATTACTGCCTTTTATTGTAAGGATCTTTTCCTTTATCATTGTAAGACTATTTATAGTCTTCATTTTAAGGAATAAAGTATGTAGAATTTTACCTATTCAACATGTGTTGAACTAAGAAGGCCTAGGCACCTCAAATTGCCTACTTAGGAGGTATTGGATCCCCCGAAGCATCCATAAACTGAGTTTCTATCTGCCAAGATAGGTAAACTTAGGATAACTGACCCAGCCTCACTACTAGTAGTAAAGTACTACACTAGATCTAAAAAGGGGGGCACGTAACACTTTAACATTGTATTAGAGCCTAATCCCAATTTTTGAAATCATAATTTCCTAACCTCACAGAAACCTTCCCTCCCTTCTCACAGCAACATTCTCTTAACTGCCGACATCGGCCTCTTCCCCGTCGACCGGCGCCTAGAGAACCCTCGTCGTCGGTCACCTCTCTTCTTCGGCTTGGTCAAGAGGACCACGACGGTGATGCGCTCGAGCCAAGAGGAATCATACGCTTTCTGTGGCTTTTGGACATTGTTGTGGTCGGCCTTCGAGTTGTGGTGGCTGCGTGGTGGTGTGCCGACAGTTGAAACCATGTTTCTGGCATGATAGACGGCAGCGAACAGTGGTTCTTCGCTGTGACTCGCGTGAAACAGCAGGTACAAGCTGTTTTCTTCCCTTTGGTAGTTTGATTGTGGTATGATTGGTGGATTTGGTGAGTTTCCTATGCACTTTTTAGTGATGTTCAACTTGATTGTGATCCATTTGGCACATTTGGTGCGTTTTTGATAATTTTGGTATTGTTCACTTGTTTGGTGTGGATTTAGTGTGTTCAATGACTGAAGAGAACTTCGAGGTTGCTCAACATCCCTCTGGAGGTGTTGAAATTAGGAAATTGGTTTCTAAATTAATTCCTACACCCACAAAAATCACTGATCGAAAGTTGGCGGGTCCTTGCAATTACCCTCAATGGAAAAAGGTGTTGGATATGTTTGTGTATGGTGTTGAGTTGGAGGATAATTTGACTAGTGATGCTCCAACAGGTAAGTTAGCGAAGAGAAAGTGGATTCGAGAGGATAAACGTCTGTATAGGCTAATCAGACAAACCTTAGAGGCTTGAATTGAAGATATCACCACCCATTATGAGACGTTAAGGACCTCTGGGAGTACTTAAGGTCCTTATATTCAAGGAAGGAGGATATGTCTCATATTTTTCATGTGGTTTAGGAGTTCCATCGGGCAGACCAGAACGATGCCTCATTGACTAATCACTTTACTCAGGTTGAGAGAGTGTACGAAGAGTTTAATACCTTAATGCTTATTACCAGTGATGTGAGGGAGATGAGGGAACAAGGAGAGTAGTTGGCCATAATGTGCTTTCTTACTAGTCTCTGGGATGATTACAGTGACGTTCGTTCACAAATTCTAATTGGGTCTTACAAGTTAAAATTACAGGATGTGTACTTTTGCCCTCTTTGGACTTTGAAGGAGTCCTCTAAAAGTTATGCTGGACCCAGTGACTCTATTGCTTTTGTGGGTGCCAGTGGGAGAGGTGGTCGTGGTGGTTCTAGAGGTGGACGGAGTGGCGGACGTGATATTGGTAATACTAGAATATTGTGTCACTACTGTAAGGAATCAACCATATTAAATGTAAATTGCCCAAAGTTTTTAGCCAAGCGGTAACGGTTTACAAATACTGCCACTCAAGAGATTGTCCTAGGGAGTGACACTAAAATGGTTTCTATGATGGCTGATGAATTTGCCTGCTATATACAATTCCAGGCTATTTAGTCTGCTTCACCTCATACAGCCAATGTTGCTCAGATGTGTATTTCCACGCTTGCCTTGCTCTACACCAAGCTGCTGTGTCATTGACTCAGTTGCCATAGATCATATGATAAGAGACACATGTATTCTTTATTCCTTTTCCTTAGCATCTCATCTACCTATTGTTACCTTAGCCGATGTCTCCACCTCACCAGTTGTTGGTAGTGGCACTACTTACCCCGCACCTTCCATACCCCTATTCACGGTATTGTACTTATCCAAATTTTCATTCACTTTAATGTTAGCAAAATTACCAGAGCCTTAAACTGCAGTATTGAATTTTTTCCTAACCATTGCCTTTTTTCGGATCTTGGGACAAAGCGGATTATTGATAGAGGCAGTGAGTCAACTAGTCTGTACATCTTGGAGTGCATGCCCCCTACAGTTCCCATCTTTGTTGCCTGTCCTAACACTTTGTCTCATTTGGATCTTCATTGTTGTTTGGGTTATCCATCTCTGCAAAGTTTGAAGCAGTTATTTCCTAGTGTTGTTCTGTGTCTAGGTTAGAGTGAGTCCTATCAGTTTGTTAAACATTGTCGTACGTCTTATCCTTTAAGAGTCAATAAACAGGCTGCATCCCTTTTTTATGTTGTCCATTCTGATGTTTGGGGTACTTGTTCGGTATTGTCTAAAACTGATTTTCGATATTATGTTATTTTTGTTTATGACTATTCTCGTGTAACTTGATTATATTTAATTAAAAATCATTGTGAAGTGTTCTGTCTTTTCTACCTTTTGTTCTGAGGTTTAAAATAAATTTAATACCACTATTAAAGTTTTACGCAGCGATAATGCCAAAGAGTTTCTTTCCTCTTGCTTTACTTCTTTTATAGCACAACGTGATATTATACACCAATCTTCTTATGTGTACAACCCCCAACAAAATGGGGCCACTGAACGCAAAAATAGACATTTGATGGAAGTTGCTTATGCCTTTTTGTTTCACATGAAAGTTCTTAAATCCTTTTGGGCTGATGCAGTGTCTACTATCTATTTCTTAATTAACCAGATGCCTTCTCTTTTGGATGGACAAATTCCTTATTCTATTTTGTATCCTTCCCAATTCTTGTTTCTCTTGTCTCCCCGTATTTTTCTTTGCACCTGTTTGTCCATTATGTGCGTCCTCAGACTTATAAACTTGATCCTCAATCTTTGAACATTTTTTGCTTGGTTACCCTCGATCTCAAAAGGGGTATCAATGTTTTTCTCCTGTGTTAAGAAAGTATGTTATGTCTCCTGATGTCACTTTCTTTAAGACTACCCCTTTCTAGTATGAGAGTCATGTGTCGTATGCCTTTGCATATGAGTTTTTGGCCTATCATGTCCACCCATTGGTGTTTGATGATGTCCCACCTGTGCCCCACTATCCCCTTATCACCCAAGTCTATCTACGATTGCAAGATGTACTGGTCGTTCCTCTGGAGACTCTTGACTTGCAGCCGCTACCGCTCTCCTTATCTTCGGATCTGCCTCTTGGTCTCCTCATCGCCTTGCGGAAAGGTAAACGCTCTTGTACCTATCCTGTCTCTTCTTTTGTTTGCTATGACCACTTCTCTCTTGTCTCTCAGTCTTTTGTAGCCTCCTTAAACTCTGTCTGCTCCTAAAACAATGGCAGGGGCACTTTCTCATGATGGATGGACTTTCGCGATGAAAGAGGAAATGCTAGCCCTTGACCACAATCACACATGGGAGCTTGTTTCTCTTCTACCTGGGAAACAAGTGGCTGGGTGCAAGTGGGTTTACATAGTCAAAGTAAATACTGATGGTTCAATTTTTCGCCTTAAAGCTCGGTTGGTAGCTAAAGTATATCTGGAAAACGTGTGCTAATAATTTGGGGCTGTAATTATGTAATTATGTCCCTAATCCTCTCCTATAATTTGCATTCCTTCCATGTATATAATTAGCATTTATTTCTTGCTTAGTTTTAGGAATAGATTGAGGATTTCTGGGTGTATAAATCCACCACTCTGATTGTAAGTAATACACAATAGAATACAATTATCCTTTCTCACAATTTCTCACATGGCATAAAAGCACATTCAGAAACAACGTTTTGCCTTTATTGCCATTGTTTCTGAGTGATTAGAGAAATGAGTATTCCAGTCCTATTTTCCGAGAGGTAGGTCTGGAAACCAATTCAGACGACGCGGGCGACGCCATCGAAGTCTTTTCCGCCGTCTAAAACGCATCCACGCACCGCCACAACCCTTCCATTCATCATCCACGTGTCGGTGTGTGAAGGCTCGTGAAGGGTCTGACCACCGTCAAAATTGCCCAAAAACCGCCGACCATCAATTTTCGACCTATCCCGACTATCAAATCTCAGCCTTCATTGTCAAATCTTCCTGGCTTAATTGCCATCTCTTCTCAGACCTTCATAGCCATTCTGTCCTTCACCTTCCGGCCTTCATAGCCATTTTATCCTTCACCTTCAGTAGCCACTTTGATCAAAATGTCAGAAATTACCTCATCTTACCAAACAGAAACAATGACCCTACCCATTACAGAAGAAAACCATCCCAAACATAATCTAAATGATCTTCAAAATATTCATTCTTCCTATCGCTTGAATGAAAAAATTACCTTAAGTGGTCCCAGCTGGTTAAGACATTGTTCAAAGGAAAATGGAAGCTCAGTCACTTACTGGGAACTAGTCCACAGAAGGGCACTCTTGGATTTGAAGCTTGGGATGAAGAAGATGCCTTAATCATGTCATGGCTCTGGAATTCTATGTAGCCTGACATCAGTGATACTTACATGTTTCTTGCTACAGCACAAGAAATATGTGAAACTGTCTGTCAGATTTACTCCAGAATCAAGGATGATGCACAAATTTATGATCTCAAGGTAAGGACTGGGTCCACCAAATAGGGAGGTAAATCTGTCACTGAGTATGCTAATACCTTGAAAAATTTATGGCAAGAATTAGATCAGTATTAAGTGCTTAATTTAAAATGTCATGATTGTGCTACTGTTGTGAAAGAATTTCTGGAAAAAGATAGGATGTATGTCTTTCTGGCTGGATTGGATTCTAAGTTTGATCAAGTAAGGGTCCACATTCTTGGAAAGGATGAAGTTCCTTCCCTAAATGAAGCTATCTCTATTATTCGGGCTGAGGAGCGTCGCAGGAATGTAATGCTGGAACCCCGAATCGTGGAAGCATCAGCCTTAGCCTCCACACAAACTCAAAGAAAGGCTGACCAACCAGCAGCCCTAGTCTCTTTACACACAGCAGACCAAAGAAAGACAGAATTGGGACAACAGAGATAATTTGTGGTATACCTACTGCAAGAAACCTCGGCACACAAAGGATCGATGCTGGAAGTTTCATGGAAAACCAAATAGCTGTGAATGGGGAAAGGGAAAGAACCAAGGGCAAGCACACATGGTAGCTCAAGATAGTTCAGAAACCATATAGGAGCTTGGAGGTCTTAATAGTGCATAATTAGAGAAATTGAGAGGTTTGTTGGGTGCTCTTAAAAAATCTTCTGGCACTTGCTCATTAGCTTCTTCAGGTAACCTTAATTCCCTTGGATATAATGTCTAATTAGAATCCCCTGATAGTACACTTTTAGATTCATGGATTATAGATTCTTGGGCTACTGACCACATGACCAATTCTTCACTCAAATTCACCATCTATACACCATGTCCTAGCAATAGAAAAATCACTGTGGCTACTGGTTCATATACAATTGTAGCAGGCATTAGCGATATTAAAATAACTCCCACATTTATTTTGAAAAATGTTCTTCATGTCCCTAAATTGTCCAATAATCTTGTGTCGATCCAAAAGCTTACCAAAGATATGAATTGTCATGTTATTTTTTACCCTACTTATTGTGAATTTCAGAACCCAGGTTCAGGGAGGAGGATTGGACTTGCCAAGGAAAAGGAGGGGCTTTACTACTTGGAGTTACCATCCCGTAATTCTATTGCCAATAACAATAGTATTGTGTCCTTTTTATCTTCTTTCAATAAAGATGCCATTTGGCAACATCATTTTCATTGGAGACATCCATCGTTTACAATCCTCAAAATTATGTTTCCCTCTTTGTTTCAAGGAGTTGATATGAGTAGTTTACATTGTGATGTTTGTGAATTTGCCAAACATACACGTGTTTCTTTTTTTATCATTAATAAAATAACTACTACTCCTTTTCAGTTGATTCATAGTGATATCTGGGGTCCCTCTCCTATTCCTAATATATCTGGTTCACAGTTGTTTGTTTCCTTTATTGATGATTGCACAAAAGTAACCTAGTTATTCTTGTTAAAACATAAGTCTGATGTGGGTCATGTCTTACCCAATTTCTTCTCCATGATACACAATCAATTCGGTACAAAAATCAAGAGGTTTCGATCTGATAATGCCAAAGACTATTTCAATCAAATTTATCCTCTTATTTCCAAATGGAGGATATTATTCATGAGTCATCCTGTATTAATACTCCTCAACAAAATGTGGTAGCTGAAAGGAAAAATGGGCACCTCCTAAACACTATCCGAGCCCTTTTCTTTCACTAAAATGTACCAAAATCCTCTTAGGGGGAAGCTGTTCTCACCTCTGCCTATATGATTAATCGATTACCCACTTGTGTACTTGACTCTAAAAGTCCAATGGAAGCTCTCTCTCAATTCTATCCTGACGTTTGAACCACCAACAATCTCATTCCTCGGATATTTGGTTCTACTTTCTATGTCCATGTCAATAGTCACCAAAGATGGAAACTTGAACCTCGTGCAAATGCAAACTTGAGCCTCCCACCAGAAATATCTAGATCTTTGCTGATATCATCTTTGCTAAGGGGAAACCTTATTTTTCTCAACCTTATCTTTAGGGGGAGTCAGTATGTGTTGAAGATAAGGAATTTTTTGACTTGTCCTCCTTAACTTCTCTTCCTAGCCAACCATCCTTGTCTTCCTTAACTTCTCTTCCTAGCAACCATTCGAACCGAACTCTGTATTTGATTCTGACCTTGACAGGACTACAGATAATACTTATATTGTTAATGAAAAATACGAGATGGTGTATTCAAGGAAGAAAGCCAACGTTCTTGATTTGACACAGGTTTAAGACTCCAATTTGAATCGTATAGATGGGGTAAATACAAACCTTGAACTTTCTTCCCAGAGTGAACCCATTGAACTAAAAGAATCAGACAGTAATCTTTCTCCTCCCATTGAAAAAGAAAAGGAACTAGAGAGTGTACAAAAAGGTCTTTATATCCTTTATCTTACTCAGTATCCTTCCAAAATTTCTCCCCTCACCATCAAGCCTTTCTCACTATCCTAAACATTATTTCCATACCCATCACTCTGTCTAAGGCTTTATGCAAGGAAGAATGGAGGAAAGTTATGATAGTTGAAATAGAAGCCCTTGAGAAAAATAGAACGTGGGAACTGGTTGACTTACCTAGTGAAAAGAAACCAGTTGGATGTAAATGGGTGTTCACGATGAAGTACAATGCAGATGAATCCTTAGGAAGATATAAAGCCAGGCTTGTAGTAAAAGGATATACTCAGACATATGGGGTAGATTACCAGGAGACCTTTGTCCCGGTTGTGAAATTGAACACTGTAAGAGTTCTCCTATCGCTAGCAGTACATTTTGAATGGGAACTTGAGCAGTTTGATGTGAAGAATGCTTTTTTGCATGGGAACGTAGAAGAGGAAATTTATATGTGTCCATCCTGGTTGCAGTGAAGGTATAGGGAGAAATAAAGTGTGCAGGTTAAAAAAGGCTCTCAATGGCATTAAACAATCTCCTAGAGCTTGGTTTGGAAGATTTGCTAAGGTTATGATTTCTATGGGATGTAGGCAAAGTCAAGGAGATCATACTCTCTTTGTTAAACACTCCAAAACAAGGGGAGTTACAGTATTGCTAGTATATGTTGATGACATAATCATAACTGGAAATGAGGAAAGGGAGAGACTTACAATAAAAGAGTGTTTAATTAAAGAATTTGAGATAAAGGAGTTGGGAAGGTTAAAATACTTCCTTAGCATTGAGGTAGCCCACTTAAGACAAGGAATCTTTATCTCTAAATAGAAGTATGTCACAGATCTTCTAAAAGAGACAAGAAAATTGGCTTGTAACCAGCTCCAACTCCTATAGATTCTAACCATAAGCTTGGAGAAGCTACTGAAGATCCTGCAGTTGACAGGGAGATGTACCAGAGGCTAGTTGGAAAGTTAATTTATCTATCACATACAAGGCCAGATATTGCATACTTAGTAAGTGTGGTTAGCCAGTTCATGCATGATCCTAGAGAAGCTCACTTACAAGCTGCCTATTGAATACTACACTATTTAAAAGCTAATCCAGGAAAATGAATTTTGTTTAAAAGAAACCGTAACTTGAATCTAGAAGCATATATTGATGCTAACTATGCCGGATCTCTTACAGATAGAAAGTTAACATCAGGATACTGTATATCCTGGGCGGGAACCTGGTGACATGGAGGAGTAAGAAGCAAAATGTTGTAGCCAGATCAAGTGCAGAGGCTGAATTTCGGTCAATGGTTCTAGGAGTTTGTGAGTTGCTATGGCTAAAATTCAAGTGGAAAGAACCTATGAGGTTGTATTGTGATAACAAGTTAGTAATAAGCATTGCCCATAATCCAGTACAGCATGATAGGACAAAGCACATAGAGATTGATCGACATTTCATTAAAGAGAAACTTCATAGTGGCTTGATATGCACACCTTATGTTCCATCTGGAAGTCAACTTGCAGATGTTCTCACAAAAGGATTACACACTCAACAGTTCAATGCAATCATATCCAAGCTGGGAATGGAAGATCTCTACTTACCAGCTTGAGGGGGAGTGTGGAAACCGTGTGCTAATAATTTGGGCTGTAATTATGCAATTATGTCCCCAATCCTCTCCTATCATTTGCATTCCTTCCATATATATAATTAGCAATTATTTCTTGCTTAGTTATAAGAATAGATTGAGGATTTCTGGGTGTATAAATCCACCCATCTGATTGTAAGTAATACACAATAGAATACGATTATCCTTTCTCACAATTTCTCACAGTATATGCATAGACATATGAGGTGGACTATTTGGATGCCTTTTCTCCTATTGTGAAGTTGGCATCAGTTCGTCTCTTTATCTGGCAGCCTCCTCTCGTTAGCCTCTTTATCAATTAGATATCAAGAATGTCTTTCTACATAGTGATTTACAAGAGGAGGTCTATATGAAGCAATCACTTGAGTTTGTTGCTAAGGGGGAAAGTGAACAAGTATGCTGACTCCGAAAGTTGTTATATGGACTAAAGTAATCCCTGCGGGCATGGTTCAGGAGGTTAAGTGAAATGGTCATTGAGTTTGGTTTGCAACGAAGTAGTCATGATCATACCATCTTTTATTGGCAATCAAGTGATGGATGCATCCTGATAGTTGTGTATGTTGATGACATTGTGAAACTGGAAGTGACAATGATGGTATCTTTGCAATGCTTTCTTCAATTCAAATTTCATATCAGAGATTTGGTGTACGTAAAATATTTCTTGAGAATTGAGGTAACCAAAAGTAGACAGGGTGTTTTTCTATGTCAATGCAAATATGTCCTAAATCTTCTATCTAAGATGGATTTACTTGAAGCCAAACCGTGTGAGACTTCTATAGTTCCTAACTTGAAACTTACAGCTGATGATGAAAGGTTACTATCTAATCTTAAAAGCTATAGGAGGATGGAGGAAAAACTTAATTACCTTATTGTGACTTGTCCATATATCTCCTTTACAGTAAGTATAGTGAGTCAGTTTATGTCTTCTCCTCGTACTGTTCACTGAGATGCAGTACAGAATATACTTCGATATTTAAAAGGTACACCAGGACGTCGGGTTATTTATAGTGATCATGGACATTGTCGGGTTTAAGGTTTTTTAAATGCTGATTGAGCAAGTTTCCCCATGAATAGATGATCTATATTTGGTTATTGTGTTTTTGTTGGAGGAAATCTTGTGTCTTGGAAGAGCAAGAGGCAGAATGTGGTAGCTAGATCAAATGCAGAGTTTGAGTATCGGGTTATGTCTTAAGTAACTTGTGAACTCCTGTAGATGTCTCAATTGTTAGATGATATTGGTTTTTCAAGTTCTGTACCAATGAGTATTGCATCAAACCCTATCTTTCATGAGAAAACAAATCATATTGAAGTTGATTGCCACTTTATTCGAGAGAAAATTCAGCAAGGACTAATCTTTTCTAGTCATGTCAAAGATTGGTGAACAATTAATTGATGTCTTCACAAAGGCTCTTAATTGGAATCGGGTTAAATACATTTGTAATAAGCTGGGCGTTATTGATATATATGCTCCAACTTAAGGGGGAGTGTCAGTAAATAGGTTCTTCTAGTAATGGTATTTTGGTCTTTATGTTTATATTACACTGTACCTTCTCCTCTCTGTATATAAATACAAGATCACCTATCCAATGTGACTAGGTTTTCCAATATCTCTCTCTAGCTTTAACAATGTTCAAAACTAGCAATAAACCATTAATCTGTCTGCCAACCTCAATTTCACCATTCATTACATAATGCTATAAGTAGATGTGCTAGTATGGAGATATGATGTACTTAATTTGAGCCTTCATTTGCTCCATTTGGTTGTTTTTTTACTTGCTTACTTTACTTCCATTGGATACCCTTGTTCGTTCATCCCTCTCTCTCTCTTGCTCTTTTCTTCCTTTTGTTTTTTTTCTCCCTTTTTTTTAATCCCTTGCTACTCTGTCGTCGTATAAGAAACACAACTTGCCAACATCGTTGTTCCTTCGCAAAACCTAACTTGCCGACATTGGCTCGTCGTCGTTTGTTGTTGAGAGGCTAGGTAAGATGGAAATTGTGGTCTCGAAAATACGTTGTTGCATGCAGAGATAGATTATCGATGTTCTGTAACAACACGTTGTCACAGAACTTGGCTCGCCTCTGATACCTTTGTCATCGACTGGTGCCGATGCCGTTGTCAACTCTGCCGTAAAAACCTTTGTCATGTACCTTTTGTCTCACTCAAAAACCTCAATCGAATATAGAGGAACCCCGAGCACCAAAGCAAAGATTGTCATGCACGAAGCCCCAAACAGAGGCCGTCTTGATCGTAGAGTGACCTTGAACTAGAACAAAAACCACCGTGATCTTGCCTGGATCGTCTTGCTCTGATACCGAACAACGGTACCCCAAAAAAATAGAGAAGGAAAATTGAAGAAATACTCTAAACTACTCAAGAATTACACAGCAGTAGCACAAAACCAACAACAATACAAGGAAATCACCGAAAATACAAGAAATAGAGATGAAGAGAGAAGACAACACAAAGAAACAGTTCCTAGCTATTAAAGACGCTAGTCTCTCCCTCCAGTACTGTGAGTGCCTAGACACTCCCCAATCCCAATCCCTACCCCAATTTCTACCTGCCTGCAACCTCTCCCCCACTTTGTTTTATCTAGCAGCTTTCCTTCCTCTCTCTCCCACTCCACAATTACTTTTTCCTTCTCCTCTAGATCTTGTGCCACGTGTACACTATTAGAAATTCCTCTAGTCATCCCCCTTTTTTTGAAATATCCTTTTTGCTCCTGGGGTCTAACAACATGTCACTGGAAATTTGAAAGTAAATTTCAAATGGAAGGGTGCAGGGTAGGAACCTTTGGAGAGGAAAAACAACTTCGGCTAATAGTCTTTATTCTCGCTTCACCTTCAACTTCTACTGCGACTCAGCATCCATATTGGGTTCCGATGTGGACCTGGATTTGACTCTCAATTTCCAGATGGTCACAACGTCTAATTTAAATAACAGAAAGCATTTTCTTATATAATACACCAAACAACAAAAAATACTAAACTATGTTGTCCAAACAACAGATTTTTTTTTTCAGAAAAAATCCCGTCAAAACAAATGGACCCATAGATTACATGTTTGCTTATCTTAGCTCCAGCTCCAATTGTATTATTCTCCAATCGTATTATTCTTGTGTGGTGTCCATTGCTTACTCAAAGTACTGGGATCTATCTTTATAAGAATGTATTTTAACTACGTTTCTTGCTTACACGTACCACCAGGAAACATCAGTGCTGCGGGTCAAGCTTTCGGAACATGCTAATTTGGTGAGATATGTGGAAAAATGCAAGACAGAACTCATAGAATCTGGTACCTTTCCATCCTCTGACCCACATTTCCACAGAGATGCGTCATCATCAGCTTCAAGAGGTTATTCAAATTGGAGTAAGATTCTTGCTGGATTTTGGAAATGCATACTTTCTAATCACTTCTTATTTGATTGGGTTGGATTTAACAAGCATAGCAATGCTTTTTTTTTTAGATATAAATCCCTTCAGATAAGTACAGTAGAACATCTCGTTTGATTTCAGATGCTTGTAATAATACTGCCATTTGGAAATAGTGGCTGGAAATATACTGGCTTGATGTGGTATCACCAGGATAGTACCATTATTCATTAATATATATGACCTTTCCGAGAATATTCCAGTTATTGACAGGAATATTCTGAAATAGGCTTTCAGTGATTGCCATAAGGATGAGTGTGTTATTATCCTCTCATTTCTTGTATCTTTCTCCCTATTAATATGATTTTTTTTTTTTAATATATTACCCTAAAGTAAAGTTATCTTTCAACAATTTAAGAAGGTGGAAGTTCCTGATAAAATTAGTTGGTATGCTAGAGGAAGGATTGAATCATGAGCTTGATTAATCATTCTGAGCATAGAATCATGATCTTATTGCTGGATTGTATACTTTGTAGGGAGAAAGTTGGCCAAAAATTATTCCTTGGAATTTTAGTTTCTTGAGAATAGTTTTAAAAAAATGTGTATCACACATGAGAATTTTCGTTTCTTAAATTGAGATTCCTAGAAAACTAAAAAGAATCCTCCTACCAAACACCTCCTAAGAGTTTTTTAAGTAAGAAAAAATTTAGATTTTCTTTTGATCAGCAAGATCACAAAAAAAAATAAAATAAAAGATGAATAGATAATTAACAGAGTATTTTGATCTTCCAAAATTATAACTCAATTATATATCTAAAGCTTGACTTGCTTGCCTCGTTTCATTCACTTGCATCAAACATTCCCATCAATGTCCAATCCCTTCTCCCCCAGTCGCCATTAAAATTTTAAATAGACCAAGAAGTTGGCTTCTCACTATGCTAGTGCTCTCAATGACTGGCAGACCCTTCTGAGCTTTGACTTTTCTTTATAAACTTTGTCCTATAGGTTATACAACCTTACTTCTGAGCAATTATAAATATAGAAAAGCATGCGAGGTTTCAGGTTTCATAATGAAGTTGATGCAGGACAGAAGTGCCAAAAAAAAAAATAGGGGCTAGGTATCATTCTAGACTTATAGACGACAAGCCACTAGGTAGAATGTCTGGAATTTACTAGGACACTAGGGAAATCTTTGAAATAATATTTATAACTGAAAATATACGTTGTACCTCCTTTACATATAGCAGGCTATATAGGCACATAATAAAGCTTATCTAAGAAGTAAACTATCTTCTATAAATTCCCTAACCCATATGATATCCTATATGACTGTAATTCTACCATAATTACCATAAAATTATTAAAAATAACCCAAAAAATAATTCTAAAGTATAATCACTACGAAAATTAAATAAAAAAAATCAATATATTATTATTATTATGCGTGACCCCCTTTGTCCTGCATTTGTTGTACTATTAAGATCTACTAATTATGTAAAAGAACCATCTTCACCCAGTTTAATTTGTCATTTGTATTTTTATTGATTAGGTTCAAAGCCTAAGAGCAAACCCAAGAGGGAGAAAACAAAGGAGGAGAAAACCTTTAGAAGAAGGGCCAAATTTTTTGTGGTAGCACAGCTGGTTGCAGTTGTTCTTTTCCTCACGCTCTTGACTGGATCTGATGATGCTGAAGTGGAGCTAGACGATGCCAATGAAGGCTATGGTTATGATGACTGAAATCTTCCTTTCAATTACAATCCTAGGCTGACTACGTGATAAAGACGTGTCTCCTACCCTTATTATGATGCAAATTGGAAATTTTGGTAAATAACGATCCATACCAATTATAGGATATACATTTTCCCCCATACATACAGTCACTTTGAGTAGATTGACTATTGTCTTTCGGAGTCGTGTCTATACTTTTTCAGTGTAGTATGCTGCAGTTTACTGAGTTGAAGGAACCGTGACTTGAGAGGATCTTTGGCTATGTTAGCTTAAACAGGTCAGTTTAAGGAAATAATTTTTATTTAGTTGTGCATAACATATGATAGAGATGCAAAAGATTACAGCCTTGGATAAGTTATTGATGGATGGTTTAAGAAGTTAATTGAAATGAATAAAGGGGTTAATATTAAAAAAATTATGCTAAAATGCAAATAACCCCATCAAGTTTAATCTGAAAATTTACCTCCAGTTGTTCTAGCTTTGGCAATTAACCTTTTTAAATACTCAAAGCAATATGATTTGCTGGGTCTTCAAACTGTCTCAAATGGTCCTGGTCACTGATTTGTTTTCGTGTGTAATGCGTACCTTGATCGGTACTTATGAGTTAATACTAATACTTTGGAGAAAAAGGATATTGAAGAACAGTAATTATGATTAGATTGATCCACCTACTGGATATATTGTACCTTACCCATGAGTGACTATTCCAGTGCCAAACGAATTACGACTTAGAATGAAGCTTCCAGCTTCCAAAGAGATGCAGAAGAATTATATCACAGACTGTAGTTTTCTGGTAGAAAGTCAATACCCTCTTCACTTTTTTTCTTGTATCTTATACATTTGGTGGTTGGAACATAACAGATATAATTAAATGGAAAGTTGGGAATGGGCACCACTTGTTCTACCATGTATTGATTAGTTAAAATATTTTTAATTACCTTCACAAACTGTTGGACTTTTATGTTGAAGTTGAAGCCTCACTAGAACTATGCTGCCACTTGACATTTTCCCATTGCTTAACAAGTTTGTTATATCCCTCTGAAGAATCAATAGCAAACTCTGTCAGAGAACTCATAGCAACTGACATTCCAGCACAAAGTACCCTGATGGCATCTTCAGCCATTTTTTCTTGAGTCATTCCTAAGTCTTCTACCTGATCAACTTCCGCCATTTCCATATTCCCACTGGGTTCTTTTGATCCAGCTTCTTTAAGCAGCTGTGTATAGAGTGATCTGATACCAGCTACAAAAAAGTCTATCCCTTCAAGAACTGCTGCTTCATGGATGGCATCTAGATGCCTTGACCATTGAACACAAAGTCCAAATAGTGGATGGGTGCCACTGTACCGACGAGGAGAGCATGGCAACTTGGATACATCAGGGTCAGATCTTACACACCTGAGAAGCCAGCCAGTTAGTGCATGAATATAGGATCTCTGAGAAGTGATCCATGACTCAAAGCTGGTTCTCCAATTCCTCAACTCAGTTTCAAGACAAGAGGCTGTACGGGCAAGCCTGTGTGGATTAGTTATTGACATGGAAGACTGTTTTCTGGCTTCTAATCTAGAAGGAGTTCCAGCTAGAAGGATCTTGGCTTCATCTATGATTCTCTTCTGTATCTGATGACATTCTGCCATCAGTTTCCACATCCTTGCTAGCCTGTAGTTTGTTTAATTGCAGTCAGCAAGGCTCATATTTTGTGCAGCTAGATGTTTACTACGTTGTTATCTTCATTATGATATCTTGGATTTCAGGACATATAGCCCATATTCGGTACACTGGTACCTAAGTTATTTGGTGTCATCCAAGCTACCGCAGGCATAAAATGACATCATGTTAAGTGGTATCTTATACCATTCAAAACTACAGAGATCTTATATACCTAAATTTTTTGCTTTGCTAACTTTTGTAAAATACTAATTGTATAATTTCTTTGTCAATTGTTGTACCAAATATAATAATATTAAATATCAAAGTATCTTATACCTTAATATTCTATATTATAGTATTCAAGAATACTATGGAATGTAAGCTACCAGTGTATCAAACAACTAGTATGTTTGAAGTAAGAAAAAACTTCAATTTTTGGCAGAAGCCGATTTATAGTTGGTCTAGAAAATTAGATTGTATGGGAATAATGAGTTTGAAACATACCCTTTCACCAAAGCAAGAAGTTGAGGATGCAACTCTTCATCCCTTAGAGTTTTGATTCTGCTGGAAATAGCTTCAACCGAGTGTATTGAAACAGTTATCTGGGTATGTAGATCTCTGATGGTTGCCCTTGTTTTATCCAGAGAAGAGGGGTCCTCTCCTTTCTCATCTTGGTTCTTGAATTGCATGCATTTCTTCTCATACGCTATTCGAACACGTTCTCCAGACTGTTGAAATATTCAGGTTCATCAGTTAGAGGCATTATGATTCTTCACATTGTCTAGAAAAGCTGACCCTCTTGCTTTATCACTCATAAGTACTTTGAAAAACTAATTTATTTGTGGGTTTAAGGAATAACAATAGGGAAGAGTTATAAGTTCAAATTTCACATAGTAATTTTTTGGGTAAATTATCTAAACTTCCCTTGAAGTTTGATAATATAATACTCAATTGTCTTTTTGTTTTTGAAATGACATTCGCCTTTTATATGAAGGTGTGACTATATTATTTTATTATTGTTTCTTGTTCACTTATCATATTAGTGTTAAGGATAAGTTAATATCTTTACACATTTATAAGAAAATCAAGTGTCATTTCAAAAATAAAAAAGATGTCAAAGTGTTATATTATTAAACCCTAACGAAATTAGAGTAAGTTATCCTAAGTTTTTCAAGTAAAACTTGTCAACTGGGATAAGTTTATAAAAATCATTTTCTAGTGTTTGACAGTTCAAACATAGAAGTTCAGTATTGTACCCTGACTTCCTCGTAGAGCTT
Source organism: Ceratonia siliqua (assembly GCA_034509205.1). Lineage (NCBI taxonomy): Eukaryota > Viridiplantae > Streptophyta > Magnoliopsida > Fabales > Fabaceae > Ceratonia > Ceratonia siliqua. Next base: position 20,873 of record JASKGM010006933.1, read on the forward strand.
CTTCTCCCATGCATATAACATGTCCAATGTCGACTGATGACTACCACAAAACATACAAGGATCTTCTGGGAGATCATTACTGCGGTCGTTGCCTTTGTCCCAGGTGCTTGAAGAATTAGTTAAAAGTTTTGATCGGGAAGAGGATGGTGAAGCAGAGCGGAATAGAGCTACTGGGTTCAACAATTTTCCTGTAAAGAAACATATTTCAAATTTACGATCCTGAAAAATTATACGTAGAAACAGGGATGAAACCAAAGGTGACGTAGATTAAGCAAATTATAAATAAATATGTATGGGGAACCCACCCTTGACATATATATATATATATATATATATATATTTCTCAAAGTGGTAGTCTAAATTGTAGATTTCAACCAACCTGATAGTGACAGGTCATTAGATGTCGATAAATAGTGACTGTGAGCTTTCTTAGCATGTAACAATGCCGAGACATCATTGGCTGCATCGCAGACTAATTTGAATTGAGCTTCAAGATCCCTGATCACTTCTGCCATGCTTGTTGGCCTTCGGTCTACATAAACAGTAAAACCTGGGGTTTCTTCATTAGCCTCTTCATTACCAATCGCCATTTCCTGATGACTGGATTCAATATGACCTGTAGTTTGAGCTTTGGACACTTCAAAACTTGCACTAACATGAGCTTGTGAGTCTCTTACTTCAAGCGCAGTTTCATTTTCAGTGTCTATTCTACGCTCTTCTTCCTCCTCCTCCTCCTCCTCCTCCTCCTCATCATCAACATTTTCGACTTCAACCATGGTTTCTTTGGGGTAATTTATATCAAGTTTTGTTCTTTCTATTGCTACATACGTCTTTTTTCCAGTAAACTCTTCTAGTTCAGTTTCATCCTCTTCCAATTCTGGTATTCCCTCTTCTTCTCTGACCTGCCTAAGCCCTCTGATCTCATCATCTATAACTGTCTGTGTCTGGTCAAGGCTACTCCTGGTGGGGTAGCCATAGTCGTCTAATGGAGAAAATGGGTTCCAAAAGAAATCCCATTGAGAGTTCTGAGGTGAAGGGGGAGGAATATTGGATCTGTTATTGGGAGAATAAGAAAAGAATGAAGAATTCATAGGTGAAGTTTGCATAGCAAAGAACCCATCAATACCAAACTGGTGCATTGGAGAATATGCTTCAACTCTAACCATCTCTGGTGACTGAGGCCTCTCCTCAACTGAAACTACTGGTTCACCACCTGATCTTAGGTAATTCACTTTGAATTTTGAACTGGGTTCAAACTCAATGAGGGATTTTGATGATATGGGAATGAAACTTTTCTTCAATGGCGTCAAAGAAGGTGGGGTTTTGAATGAATCTAATAAGAACTCTCTGGGTTCATCTCCTTCAATGTAATCACGCAGAGCAGCTGAAACTCTTTCCAGAGACTGGATATAGGCTGTGTGTCCAGAAACAAAGCGAGTTCTTTGATCAACAGCCTGTTCGATGAATTGCTTTCTATCTTTACAAAGCTGAACTGCTTCTTCATCATCTAGCCTTGATTGAGAACATCCCATCTCTATGAACAATGAAAATTAAAGGAGAATCTTTCTTTATATCTCACTAGATTCATAAAGAATTCACCGATCTGTCTGCATGGAAACAGAGAAGTTTAATAAATGATTAAATAACTTTAAACATCAGTAAAACAAAAAATGAGCAGAAAAAGCAAAATTTAGTACTGTGTTTGAGACAAAGAAACCTATCAATGTTGGTAAGTTGGATGCTTTTCTTTATTTTCAAGTCAGAAGAAGGGTAATGAAATTTCAGACTTGCACATCAGAAGCAAGTAATGGAGATTCCTTGAAGCCTTCCCTCTGTATTTTCTAGAAAACTAAATATGCTCTATCACAATACATGAAACCTAGGATCTTTCGATCTGGGAATTTTCTTTTTTGCAAAGGTCGAAGTAAACCTGGTAAAGCCTTAAATAAAACCCATCTCAAAATGAAAAAAGATAAATAATATTATAAATAATATTACAAAAGTTAGACATCAAAATAGTCCCCCAGTTAGCGAAATTAACAGGAAATTTACCATTATATACAAACTGCAAAAAATTATTTTAAATTTATGATGTGCATAAATATGAAGTTAGATTCGTTAATAGAAGGCCCAAATGTAAGTTTATTAGTTTAGTCATCAACATAAAAGAACACATTGCTGTGAATATGGATGGTAAAGAAAAGTACACGGGAAAGTTCACAGAGCAACAGATTAAAGAACAGAGAGACTTTCAGAAAGAGAGAAAGAAAGGCTCCAAGGGAAAATGAAAATGATGAAGCAATACCATGGTCCATCAAAGTGTTGATCAACATAAAACCAGAAAACCCATTTGAAAATAAAAAAGATAAGGAAAGAAACAGAACGTCTCGATTGGATATTTGAGAAAGGCCGAAAATTCCAACACAGGCTTTCGCAATTCCTGACATACTAGTAGCAGAAGAAGAAGAAAGAAGAAGAAGGAAAAATGGAAATGGGGTAATGGGGAAGAAAGGTGAACAGTGAAGCTGAGAATGAGGAAGCATACCTGACAGTAGCAGGTGGGAACTGAACGGAGCTTTGATCGCGGAGAGGGAATCAGTGAGAGAGAGTGTGCGAGGAACAGAGAAAAGCAACGGTCAAAACTTGGAAGAAAAATATTATTAAAAAAAAAAAGACAAAATTTAAAGTTTCAGTTTCAGGTTCGGCTGACACCTTAATAAGTTGCCCTTCATGTTTCACTAAGTTTCCTTACTGCCATTTTCTAATGACTTCTTATGATTTTTTTTGTTTTCCTTTCTCTGTTATTTTATTCTAAAAATGACTTGTCAAAACCTACGATTAATTTATCTAATTATTTTTATTTAAGGTTGTTTGCTATAGTGCAGTTTAAAAATGAAGCTGCCATCTAAGTGTCATATTTTTTTAATTATTTTTTTTAATTTTTTTTAATTTTTAATATTAATTAATTATAGTCTAAGTCATATAATTTTTAAAAATTTTTTAAATTTTTTATATTATTCATTTATAAATTTTTTAATATTACTTATGCATAAATATAAAAATTTTAAAAATATAAAAAAAAATATATGACATATATAATAATTTATTAATATTAATAAATAAAAATATATATAAAATTATGCATAACTTGGGCCTTATTTAATTGCTTTTTAAATATTTATATTTTAAAATATTATCTTATGAAATTTAATATTTTTATCTAATATAATCTTAAAATATCATTATAAAATTATTTAAGATATTATAAAAAAATTTGAATTTCATAAAATATAGTTCTAAATATTATTTTTGGAGACATTATAAAATAATTTAATATTTTCATATATATTTATACCATAATCTGTTAAGTAATCTTATCTTATTTATTCGGTTTTCACATACATAATATTGTAGCAAGTGACTTGATATCAATTTATTTCATTTTTTATCCTACTAATCCTTATAAATAAAAGTTATGCTTAATTTTTTAAAATAATTATATTGTACTAAAATTTGAAAATCTAATGAGTAATTTAGTATAAATAATTATCAGAAGAATGACCAAAATATCCAAACACATGTCATAATAATATAATTCATTTATAATTTCTATATCCAAAATTTTACTTAATGTAAACAATTAATTATTTAAAGTGTGATCTAATTTAAAACTATTTTCTATAAATATGACGTATACAATTTATATTATATATGATTATTAATGTAAAACCAGCCTAAAGTTTCCAAGCTGTTGGTTTTTTCTTTTCTTTTTGCTAATGTAATTTAGTGTTGATTATAAATCATGACTCTTAATTTTATTAATTTTTAAAAATATAATTTAATAAATATTAAAAAAATAAACACCAGTTATGAAGGAGGGCAACTGAGCGAGAAGATCAAACCGAAAGTACTTCACGGCCGTTGGATGGGTGACGTTACGAATTATCAGTGGGACCCACAGTTCGGTTGGGTCATTCTCTTCTTGCTTTGTCACGCACGTGCACGACACAATTCTCGGAAACTTGTCTCGGGTTATGGGTGTAGTTTTGTGGTGAGGACGAGGAGAATTTGGTACTTTCGAAAAAGCCCAAATAAAATAGATTAGGGGACCCGGTCTCCATGGACCTGGAGGCCCCACCCAGGAAGCCTAGGTTGTAAATGCCCAGGTACTTAATGTTTATAATATAAAAAATGCTCACGTGAAATATTTAAATATTAATTAGTGTAAATTATTTTAATAAATATAAAATTTAGAATGAAATTATTATCACTTTTGGTATTTTTTTATGATTAATTTTTTAAATTTCAAAATATACTCATTAATTAATTTATTTATATTTAAATTATTTATTCTATACTAAACCATTTATGTAATTAACGGGCCAACTCAGCATTTAATGGGCCAAGTCATCACATTTACTAAGGGTTAACGAGCTTTATGAAGGGATTAACGCGTAAATTCAAAATTGAATAGTGCATTGACTATTTTTCGAAACCTTTTCAGAAAGAGAATGTAAATCTAAAAGACTAAATTATACATTTACTCAAGAGTAAATTAATAAAAGAATATTATTATAAATTTAAAAAATAATTAGTTATAAATTAGTCTTAATAGGCATTTGAGAGTATTAATAATCTTATTTTAACACTTAATATCTTTTTTATTTTTAAAATAATATTAAATTCTTTTATAGAAATGTGATAATATTAATTTATTCTCAATATTAATATGTTAAGTGAATGAGAAATAAAGGTTTAAAATTTTTATATTTTCATAAAAAAGTTAAGAATTATTTAAAAAAATTTATATATTACGTATTATATTATCAAATCTTATTTATTTTAAATCTTAATATAAAGCCACTCTTTTTAAAAAATATATTTAAGTGGCTTTAATTCTTTGATTTTATATGTACGAAACATGCCAAGTAGATTTGAAGAAATTAAGCAAAGGGTTTAGTAATTTTTACATAAAAAATAAATTAAATTGATATACATTTATATAATTTAAAAACAATTAGTTAAGCTTGTTTTTTCAATATGAATTATGGTCTCACCAATTTAAGTTCACGATGAAAAGTGACAATTTCTCACAATGATACATCATTCTAAGTGTTAAAACTAAATTTTATACTTGATTAATTGTATAATTAAAGCTCACCTATTTAGTGCCATGTCTTTGGTTGTTACAACACCACTATTTCAACATGTATTTGTGTTGGAGAACATTTTATTTTATTAAAAAATTAAATATTATTATTATAAATATTTTTACACATAACTAATTTTTTTGTAAATTTTAACAACTAATTTAATTATAATTTAAAAATAAATTATATGATAAAATATAAATAACCACAATATTATATTACAATAATACTAAAAGTATTTTCTGAGTCTAGTCCAATTGTAAAGTTTAGCCTTAAGGAAAAAATATCATCACTTTTATATAATTGAAATTATTCTTTCATTCTCTTCTCTATTAAATTTTCAAATAGTCTTAAAAATATTTATACATTTTTTGGACTAATAGTATTTTTACACTTTTTTTTTTTATCTTTCTTACCTTTTCACTTCTGATCAGTGACATATTATAAAATAATATTAATAATACATGATAAATAATATTTATAATATAATATATTAAAAATTAAAGTATGAAAAGATATAAAAATATACTATATAAATAAAGTTACTCTATTTGTTTGTTAAGCCATCGTTTTGTTACATTTAAAAACAAGAAAAAAAAAAGTTGACACGATCAATTTTTAACTTAATAATACTAAAGTTATTTTCAACATTAATAATTGTAAGTTTAAATTAGCCATGAGTGTCAGTCTTGTGTTTGATAATCCCAAACCCTCAGATGCCAAAAGATTATGGCTGCGGTTCTGGACATATACAGCAGCATAATTAGAATTATGAACAAACGTTATTACTTGGAGACAAATGTTATTATTTATAAAAATGATTATATATAATGATATTGCCCTGATAAAATTTTTATAATTTTCTAACTTTTTTTAGTTTAAACAAAATTTTATTTACATACAAATAAATGTATAAGCCTATTTAATCTTTACTTATGAGTTTGAATCAATACCAAACTTTTAATAATAAACTTTTAAAGTAAATTTAAGTGTGGATTGGCGATTTGTTCTTTTAAATATATATTTTTCTTTAATTTGTGTGCAACTCTTTCAATATCGTCTCTTAATGTTTTTTTCATTTTCCATTTGATTCCCTTTTTAGCAACTCTATTAATTGCATCTAACAAAGGGATCAAATTGAAAAGAAATGTAATTTTTGAAGACTAAATCGTTAATTCACTCTACAATAAATAATATAAAATTTTCAAAAACATATGCTAAATAAATTTTAAATAAAAAAGTGTGAGCTTATTAAGTATGTGAGTTCGATAATTATTCATTAATTTTTCTTAATTTATAGAGATTATTTTTTAAATATATACACAATTTTTTGAACAATGAAATTTTATATAAAATAAAGGAAATATTAAGGAAATTTAATTATATTTTCAAAATATATAAATTTCTATATTATAAGAAAATTATTTATGTATAAAAAAATATAAATTAATTTAATTACTAATAAATACATAAGTATATTAAAATTAAATTTTATTGAAAAATCTCTCTAACATGATTACATGTCTAATTATGATTAGATTGATTTACCTATTTTTATAAACTAAATTTATTCAAAAATATTTTTGATACTAGATTTTGACTCGAATGAGTTATATATTTTTAATTTAATAGTAAAATAACATTTTAAAATATAAATAAAATAAATATAGAATAAAATAGTTTTATTAATTTTTTTTATATAATAAGGTTCAAAGTTTTTAGTATTTTTCAATTTATGAATTTTAATGTAAATGCAATAATGAAATAATATAATTAAAAAAAAATTTTATATTCTCAATTATATTGCAACAGATATACCTCTATATTTTTCAAGAATAGTTCATGACTTGATATAACTATAAATTCTATTATAGTTTAATTTTTTTTTTGAAAAGGTAATTCACCTTTATAAAAAATTCTTTACTTTTTCATTTATTAAAGAGTGAATTAAAGATTTGATCCTTCAAATATATGTTTCTTCCCAATTTGGTTATTCAATGCTCAACTCTCTCAATTTAGTTTCTTAATCTATAACTGTCTCAATTTGATCCATTTATCATATGCAATTAACCAAGTTGCTGATGGAGGGACTAAATTGAAAAGAAAAGAAACATTGAGGGATCAAATTGAGTAAGCTAAACATTGAGGTATCAAATTGAAAAAAAACACATATTTAAAAGATCCAATCGTTAATTTACTCTAAAGATATTCAAGTAGATTTGATAGCCAGATTAAAAAAAGAAAGAAAGAACTGCCTCCTCGGGCTTCTCTTCTTTATCCTCTCTTCTTTCCTAGCCTCGTCTACTGCCTTCACTTTTTCCTTCTTCTGTTAATTCATAAACCCAGAAATCAAAATTGATGAGACTTCTAAGATTTTGAAGAATTACTGAAAAAACGGATTTAAGTTCATCACAAATAACTTAAAAGAAACTTGTTTACTATCAAAAAGAAAAAGAGAAAAAGAAAACAAATATCTCATTCATTCAACAACAACTAAGTCATCAATTACCTTAAGATTTTGTGGAAAAGATTGTGGTAATATGAGGATGAGGAAGAACAAAATAATAAAATTAATATATAAATTGTTATCACATTACTCTCTTATTTCTTCTCATGCTCGCCATTGTCATTCTTCACAAAAGACTTGAAGATATACAGTTTAATTCATACAACTTATTAACAAAAATGTTTCAACTATTTATCTATTAATATACAATAATTAATTTCTTTTATACCAAATGAAACTATACAAAAAGAAAGTAATTAAACATTCAAATATATAAATAATTAATATATAAAAGAACATTTTACGTATTTTCAAATTCACTAATTTTTCTGCACCAAATGAACTATGCTATGTTCTAATTTATACACATTCCTAGGCTGTAAATCAACCGCCTTTCTCTTTAAGTTTCTATATTATAAGAAAATTTTAGCTACATTTATTTACAAAAAAAATATATTTTAATTTAATTATGAATAAATATATAAGTATATTAAAATTATTTTATTGAAAAATATTTCTAACATACTTACATGTCTAATTATGATTAGATTGATTTACTTAATTTTTGTAAACTAAATTTATTCAAAAATACTTTTGATACTAAATTATGACTCGGATGGGTCATATGTTTTTAATTTAATAGTAAAATAATATTTTAAAATATAAATAAGATAAATATAGAATAAATATTTTTATATAATAAGGTTCAAAAATTTTAGTATTTTGTATCTTATGAGTTTGAATGTAAATTCAAAAATAAAATAATATAATTCAAAATAAATAATTTTCATATTCACAATTATATTGTAACCAATATACTTCCATATTTTTCAAGAATCATTCATGACTTGATATAACTACAGAGTTATACTAGAATTTAATTTTTTTTAGAAAAAGGTAATTCACCTTTATAAATATTTTTATTTTTTTATTTATTAAAGAGTGAATTAACAATTTGGTTTTTCAATATTTAATTTTTTCAATTTGGTCTCTTAATGTTTCTTTCCTTCTTAATTCGATTATTTCATCACATGCAATTAACGGAGTTATTAACAAAGGGACTAAATTGAAAGAATTAAATATTAAAAGACTAAATTAAAAAAATATATATTTAAAGGACTAAATCATTAATTCACTCTAAATTTAATACATCACCCAAACGGCTCAAAGCATATTAGGTATGGCACAAGCGCGAGACCTGTAAACATATTTACTTGTGAGTTGTAATGCCTCTCAAGTCATAAAATATCTCATTACACATAATTAAACACATGTTGAACCAATAAATTTATAGTTCAGCAATACTTAAATTATATTTAAGATTAAGAGTTTCAAATTCAAACTCAATGGCACCAAATTTATAAAAGAAAAAAAAAATGCTTGAACAAATGAAGTAACTATAGAAAATCTAGAATGGTTTTAGAGCTATAAAAAAAATGTTCATTTTGGACGGACGGATACACTCATGAAAGATGAAAGGTTCAAGTCAAAAAAGAGAAGATTATCTCTCCTTATGTAATCTATATGCTTTGACAGATAAAGTTGTAAAGTAAAGAATAAATTACTGATTTGATTTTGAAATAATTTTAAATTTTAAATTTCATTCTTCAATATTATCTTGATAATAAAATAATTTGATTGTCAATAAATACGTCAACTTTGACTTAGGGGGTGTTTGGGAGCATTTTTTGTGCTCCCTAAACTGCTTTTTTATAAAAAATAAGTGTTTATTTTTATTTTAATTATTTATATGAAATTATTTTTATAAGTGATTATTTTAAAAATAAATAAAAATATTATTTTTTTTAAGTAAGAAAATATTGTTTAAAAAATAATTAAGTCTAATGAAAGAGTGAAAAAATTTTGTAAATAAATATAGCTCTAAAATATTTCACAAATTCTTTAAAAAGTACTTTTATATATTATTTTTAATAATTTTACATGCTAAAAATTATTTTTATATTTTTATATTTAAATATAAAATATATATATTTTTTAATAAAATTACTTCAACTTAATTATATTTAAATACTAAATATTTATTTTTTTTAAATCACTTATATTTAAAGTATTTGATTAAAAGTATAAACTTATTTAAATTATTCCTTAATCTAATACATCGGTGTTAATAAATATATATTAAAAGATTAAATTAAAAAATATTTTTAAGAATCAAATTAAAATTTTAAAATTTAAATAATGAATAAATAAATCTAAACTTGTACAGGCCTGCACATATAAGCATAAAAACCCCTATCATTTTAGAAATAATTTTCGTTTAAGAGAGACAGTGAAGTTTATTTTATTGTGCAGATGTACATTGGAATGCTGAATCAAACTCCTATGATCTTTAGGATAAACTAAATATAGTACGACAAAACAGCAGACTATGCCGTCAAATCGCCATCCCACCAATTCTCCCAATTATCATAATATACATTTTGTCACTTGTCACTTGAAAATCTATTGGTGAAGTCATACGTGAACTGCCACGTATACAATTCTCTAGTCCAGTCATCTTACTGTAATGATAACAGGTGTAGCATTTATGGAAGGTCCCTGTCATAATATGATGATCGATAAACAGGTATTATCATAATCATAAGATAACAAAAAAAAATATACAAAAATTAAAAATAGAGTCGTCACTAATTAATTATAAAGATAATTGGGATCTCTTTAAAAAAAACAAAGAAATGGCCATTGAAATCAAAGGATTGATTTAAAAATTTAATTACGCGTAGTGAAGGCGTCAAGCATCCTACAACGTTCATTCCTTAGGACGGTTACCATAGATCGTTTGTACTTTATTTAATTTAACTTTGATTACCCTTTTATATTTAATACAATGAAAAGGTGAAAGATGAAAGAACTAGACCTGCTTTATTGGGTAAGTACCTATATACCCCAAATGAGATCAAGGTTCACGTAATTCGAGATAATTTGATTACTATGGAGGATATATGATCGCTTACATAGGATAAGGTTTAAACAAATCGGAGGCAATGAATTCTCACCCAAAGACAAGGGAATGACAATGTGGAGATACTTAATTCTCACCCAACGTCAAAATATTCGGACAATGCGGAGGCACTAGGTCCTCACTCAAAGCCTATAGAATTAGACAATGTGGAGACACTTACTTTTCACCCAAAGTCAAAAGATTAGAACAATACGGAGGCACTGAGTCATCACCCAAAGCCTATAAAATTGGACAATGTAGAGGTAAAAAATCATCACTCAAAGCCCTTGAAATTAAATTTTTGAATAAAGAATTATTTAGGAACGCTATGATTTCGAAACTACTTTTGAAGTCTAAATTAATGATCTATGTATGCCATGGGAACCTCTATTTTGAATCACCAAAAGAAATTAAATTAAAATGGACCTTCGGAACCCAAAAATAGTGGACTAAAGAAAAATGTTTTAATTTAATGAGCCTTTGGAGCCTCAATTCTTAGTGACAAAAATAATCTTTTCTAATGGGCTCTTGAAGCCCAATTATTTCAAAAATATTTTTTAATAAAAAGGGAATCCAAATCATTCATAAATTTGTTTAATTTATTTTTCAATGAAAAGTATTTTGAAATTGATTTTAGCTTCGAGAAAACTCTCATCTATTTCCATTATTCTCTTAAACCATTACTCAAAGTGCCTTGGACACTCTTCGTTAAAACAAATGAAGACAAATAAAATAAATAATAATAATAATAATAATAATAATAATAATAAATAACCAAATAAAATAATATAAAATAATAAAATAAATAATGAGAAATAAATAAAAATAGCCAAAATTAAAATTAAAAAAATTAACAAATGAATAAAATGAAGATGAATACAAGTTTATGGTAAAATATCTGCAAATCAAAAAACGAAGGATGAAGGTAACAAAAAATAATGAAATAATAATAAAAAAGAGAAAATAAAAAACAAATTACATAAAAAATAAATATAAATAAATAAATAAAAGGAAGGAAGGAGCTTACCTCTCTGAGTTAGCATACAAATGACCCTCTTTTGTATTGCTCTCCAATGGCCGAATAGCAACTACAAAAAGAACCCTAGAATTCTCTCTATTCTCTGGATATCTCCCTCAAAAAAGAAGAAGAACCCCCCTGCCCAGATTTTTCTTCTTTCCGTCTCTGTATCCTCCTATCTTAAAAAACCCCAATTTGATTGCCTAAAATTGCCCCTTTTATAGACAAAATACCTCACTCATAAAAGGTCACGATTACACCATCAGAAAAGTAAATCAACCCACATCCTGGGGTAAGAAACGAGGCATCCACCACGTGGCTGTAGATCAAAGGAAATAAGATTTCTGCTGTGAATGGTACGGGGCATGTGAGGAAGGAATGTTGCAGGAATGAGCCATGGAGGTTGCGAGACCACTGCAGCGAATGTGAATGGTGCTACGTTACTGGTTATTGCAGAGATGAATGGAGCATGAAATGGGAATGCAGCGTGAAATCTGGAATAGGAGTCAGAGGTGTCACGGGTGAGCTACGAGCATTGTCTAACGAATCACATGCGCTAGTATAGAGTGTTGCAGGAGTAAAACGTGTGAATTTGGCACGCGTGGTAAGAGAATGATGTCCGAGAGAGAGATAATATGGAGCAGAGGCAAGGGCGTGGGATTATCCTGGCAAACAGAGTAGGGAGAAAGAGCGGAGAGAGGAGCATGAGTTGAAAAAAAAAATAGTGTTGACAGTTGTATGTGCAGGAAGACGCCTGCGCGTGAAATAGGGAGAAAAGGTACCGGCGTGGGAGAGAGGAAACGAAACAAAGATGGGGTGTGAAATTTGGGAAGAAAGCAGAGCAAGGGGAGAAAGCAGAAATGGAGCAAGGAGGAAGTGGAGTTAAGGCAAAATGGAGTGTTGACAATCCCATATTTTAAACTGTTGAGATTTCATTACCTTAATTCTTGAATGTATTAGGTTGTCACCTTTTGCCTTTTGGCTTTTCCTGTACATGTATTTGATATTTGTATGGATGAATATGTAGAAACATATGTCTCTTTTTTATCCTCTTTAGTTTTAGTGATCGTTCATCTCCATTCTTTCTTTATTAGTCTTCATTCTTATTAACTGGTATCAGAGTCGATTCCTTCCCATAATGAGGTTCATGAAATTTTAGCTTGACATGAGTTCAGTTTTGATCAAGTCCACGCTTCATTACAGGCAATGATCAGTGAATTTCAAGTATTATGAACAACCAGAACACCACAAGCTTGAAGCTCAGACATAAACTCATTCGCACTAGACAAGCCCTCGTCATTGATGAATCACCATTGTAACAACAACCAAGGGGAACATCACTAGCAGCTGAAACTGAACTTTCCAAAGTTTAATAGGCAAGATCCTACAGGTTCAGTGTAAAAGGCACAACAATACTTTAAGTTTAAGAATGTAAATGAAGATCAACGAGTCCAGTTATCTTTCTTTCACTTAGAGGGTATTGCTTTACAGTGGTATACTAAACTCCATGGACCAGGGACCTGAGAGGAGTTCATTAAGGCTACCCTTCATAGATTTGGCCCCACAAAGTATAAAGATCCATCGAAGGCGTTTAGTCGTTTGAAGCAGTCAACAACGGTGTCAGCATATAAGGAAGCTTTTGAAAGACTTTCACATCAGGTGGATGCTTACTTGAAAAGTTCTTGGTAGGGAATTTTATTGCAGGCCTGCATGATGATCTTCGCTTGGATGTGAATATCAAGCAACCACGCACACTGTTCGATGCCATGGGAGTAGCTTGTTTTGTAGAAAAACATAGCATGCTACAAAAGAAACAAGGAGGAATTTTCATAGGCTCCACGAGCCCACTAACACCAAAACGAGTTCTTCTTCATTGGTGGGGATACTAGGACCTCCTCCCAACCAAAAATAGAGTAACACTTCAACAGCACCAACAGCTAGTAAACTGACCAGCCAAGAAGCGAAAGAAAGACGAGACAAAGCCCTGTGTTATTACTGTGAGGAGAAATACACTTCAGGACACAAGTGTGAGAAACCTTAACTTTTCATGACTGAGGATGAACCACTGACCAACTTTGAGGAAGAGACAGAACCAGCAAAAGGTAAACGACTTTGTTAGTACCTCTGAAATATCATTTCACACCATTGCAGGTACCAACCACTTGCAAGCACTTTGCTTGCTTGGCCAGCTGCGAGATCAACAGGTCATTGTATTGGTCGATGGAGGAAGCACAAATAATTTCATTGACCATGCACTTGCGTCGAAATTGGGTCTCCCGATAGTTAAAAGCAAGAAACTTCAAGTGACTGTGGCTAACAGGGAAAAGACAAAATGTGTAGGATAGTGTCGAGCACTGACCATTATCATACAAGGATATTAGGTGGAAGCCGATTACTACGTCTTATCGGTGATGATTTGTCTAGTAATCCTCGAGTGCAGTGGCTGGAAACACTCGGCCCAGTGAAGACAAATTACAAACAATTACATATGTCTTTCAAACAAAATGGGGAGAAACATGTGTTGAAAGGGATGCCACGTAAAGAATTAGAGCTGCTAGCTTAAAAAAAAATTTCAAACTGCAACAAATGGGTTTCTTCTTCCAAATAAAACTTGCCAAGAGGAAGGAACAAAACTAAGGAGAGCCACCAGAAATAGCAAACTTATTCAGTGAATTCTCACAGGTTTTTAACCCCTAACTAAGCTACCCCCCAAAAGGCCCCATGATCATCGAATTCTTTTGTAACCCCATATTAAGCCAGTAAATGTTCGTCCTTATCATTACCCCCATTACCAAAAGAAGATGATCGATGAAATGGTGAGTGAGTTGATACAATCAAGATTGATACAGCCAAGTCACAATCCTTTTCTTTTTTGGTTCTACTAGTAAAAAAGGCGAATGGTGAATGGAGATTTTGCATCGACTATAGGGCATTAAACCAAATCACAGTCAAAGATAAATATTCGATTCCAGTAATAGATGAACTTTTTGATGAGCTTCACGGTACTAGAGTTTTCTTAAAGATGGACTTGAGATCAAGATACTATCAGATCAGGGTGAAGGAAAAAGATGTATCGAAGACAGCCTTTCAGACAATGGAAGGTCATTACGAGTTCATGGTAATGCCTTTTAGCCTCACCAATTCGCCCTCAACATTCTAAAGCTTGATGAACGATGTTTTTTGACCAATATCTCAGTCAATTTATTCTGGTTTTTTCGATGACGTTCTAATTTATTCACGGTTTATGAGTGAGAACCTTGAACATCTTTGAACCACAATATTGATCCTCAGAAAGAATCAGTTAGCTGCAAGAAAATCCAAGTGTAGGTTTGAAGTATCACAAATCACTTATCTAGGACACCTAATCTCGAAGAAGGGAGTAATGGTGGACCCAGAGAAAATCCAAACGATTGTAAAATGGCCAACTCAAAGAATAGTGAAGGAAGTGCGGGGGTTCCTAGGGCTTGCAGGTTATTATTGAAAATTCATCAATAATTTTGGGAACACAACCGTTCTCCTGCATTGGATAGTTTCAAAGGAAGGGTTTCCCTATAATGAACTCGCTAAAAGTGCCTCCCTCCAGCTTAAAAAGGCCCTCAGAGCAACATTGGTCCTGTGCTTTCCAAAATCTTCCCAACAATTCATTATAGAGTGTGATGCTAGTGGAGGAGGGATTAGCGCCATTCAGTCACAAAATAGGAAGTCTATAGCATAGTGAAGCTTTGAAAGGATAAACTTTTTCACTATCTACGAAAAAGAAATGCTTGCCCTGGTGAAAGCCATTAAAAAATGGCGTTCTTACTTGCTGGGAAGATCGTTCCTCGTGCGTACCGATCAGCGTAAATATAAATACTTGCTCGAGCAAAGAATTACTACCCTGCTCAAACGCATTGGCTGTCAAAATTACTGAGCTACAACTACACTACTAAGTACAAAAAAGGGAGTGAGAATCAGGGGGAAGATTCCTTTTCAAGGAAAACAGAGTTTATACTAATTTTCATATCAATACATTAGGATGACTGGTAGCCCAAACTACAAAAGGAGATTAAGCGGGATTCATACTACGATGAGCTTAACAGAAGACAAAACTACAATAACCAAATACTGCAGTGAGAAAGAGTGTGGTTCAAGAACAAAAAAATACTTTTGAACCCAACCTCTCTATTAGTTCAAACTATCTTGAATGAGTGCCACTCCTCACTAGTGGACAAACATTTTGGTTTTCACAAAACTTTCTCTTGGGCAAAACAAGGATTTACATGGTCGAATATAGAGAAAACTGTGAAGGAATTCATCAAGATATGTGATATCTGCCAAAGATACAAAACATATTGTCTCAAACCAGTAGGTTTATTACAACCATTATCAGTGCCTGCTCGAATTTGGTCTGATATCTCCATGGATTTTGTGGAGGGACTGCCAACCTACCTAGGATACACGGTGATATTGGTTGTGGTAGATATATTGTCGAAATATGCACACTTCGTGAGCATCAAACATCCTTTCATGGTTGTCAATGTAGCCAAAACCTTTGTATGAGCTCAAGCTATCATCCTCAATTCGAAGGCTAGACAGAGGTAGTCAATAGGGTCCTGGAACAATATTTAAGATGTTTTGCTGGTGACAATCCAAAAAAGTAAGCGTAGTGGCTTCCCTGGGCTGAGTTTAACTACAATATCGCTAGACACTCCTCCACAGGGGTAACTCCCTTTGAAGTAGTATATGGAATTGCACCCCCAAGCCCATTGGCTTATATACCTGGAACCTTTTGTGTTCAAGCTGTGGATGATCATATGAGGGATCGGGACACCATTTTGAACCAATTACACCATAATCTCTTGTAGGCCAGGGAACGAATGAAAATTCGAGCAGATAAGAAGAGATGAGCAGAGAGTTTCAAAGTGGGAGAATATGTATACTTAAAGCTCTGACCTATCGTCAGAATTCTGTGGCATTCCGAAAATCTCTCAAGTTTGCTCATTGCTTTTTTGGACCTTACCAAGTTACAGAAAGAATTGATCCCATGGCTTACAAATTGGCCCTACCCTAAGGCTCTCAAATCCACAATGTTTTCCATGTTAGTGTTCTGCATCAACATATGGGATTAGTGTCTTCCCCAACATCACAATTTCCTCTAGTAAGCAAAGAATAAGCCATGCTACCTATACTAGAAGCCATACTCGATCGTCATGTAATAAGGAAGGGAAAGTATCGGCCAAAGACAGAGATATTGGTAAAATAGAAGGGAACTGCTATTGAAGTCGTTACATAGGAATACGCATGGAGGTTCGCCAAGACCCATCCTCAATTCATCCATGAGGACACAAATGCAAAAGGGGGGATGGAATGATACGTGGACTGTCGCGTATACAATCTTATAGTCTCAGTCATCTTACTGTAATAGTAGCAGGTTTAGCATTTATGGAAGATCCTCGGGTTTTACTCTTTTTGGGATTTCATTACCTTAATTCTTGGATGTATTAGGTTGTCACCTTTTGCCTTTTGCTATATATGTATTTGGTCTTTGTATGGTTGGATATGCAAAAATATATATGTCCCTTTGTCCTATCCTCTCTGATTTTAGTGATTGTTCATCTCCATTCTTCCTCTACTAGTGTTCATTCTTATCAGAAAGCTTCTCCAAATATCAAAATGATGATAAAGCTTTTCCTTATCAATCTTGAATTTAAAATGGGAAGAAGTTTTAAGAATATATATATATATATAAGAGTTACACCTCTTTTAAAATTCTTCAACTCCATCTTGAACCCTAAAAAAAATATTATCCTTCCTTTGTTTTTTTTTTGAAATATTTGTTTTTTATTGTTTGATTAAAAAAATTAATTAACAAAAGTTTTTTAAAAAAATCAACAACTGTTTGATTAGCTTCAAACCTTAACCTATTATCAATTCTTATTTTTGCTTCACTTTCAACTTCTATTACAACTACTTGGAGCAAATCCCGGCCTCAAACTTGGAATCCAGCCCAAGCCAAGTCTAGACTCTAGACTTGGCTTTAGCCCCAACCCCAATTTCAACTCTCGACCTCACCTCGACTCTTGAACTAATAACATGTTTGGATGTGCTTATATTTTTAAGCAGGTACTTTAAGCAGAAGTACTTTTACTAGAAAAATAGTTATAAAAGTACTTTTGTATTGATAAAATTAGTGAAAATGACATGCAAAATTACTTTTTTTTTTGTATTGTGTTTGAATAAAAAAAACTTACTAAAAATTTTGAAAATTAAATTTTTGTTTAATTAAATTTAAATTTCTAATATATATTATTTAGTTAATTTTTATTAAAAAAATTTAGAATTTTTTTAATTAAATTAAAAATAATCAGGAGATACACCAAAGTCTATTCATCGCAGACGACGTCATTCTCGTCGCTACTCTAAAGCAAGAGAACTCATGGAGGTTCAGTACACCAAAGTCCAAGAATGAAGAGTAAAGAAGAAGATAATGTGTTTTTGAAAACCCTAAAGAAGCTAAAGGTCGAGCTAGAGGAAACCAAGGTGGAGTAGAAGCTGTTGAAGGAGAGAGAGAGAGAAAGAGAGAGAGAGAGAGAGAGAGAGAGAGAGAGAGCAAAATGGAGGTGGCTTTGGCTACCCTTAATGTAGAGTTTTACAACATGTCAGAACATGTCAAAGTTGGCCCAGGCTGAGACAGTGGTAGCAGGGGTGACGATGAAGACAGTGAGGTTTGAAGAGAGAGAAAATAAGAATTTTGAATTTGAATAGGGGTAATTTTATCCAAAAAAATCCTCTCTCTCTTTTATTGCAGGTGCTTTTTTCAAAAGTTAAACTTTGTAGCTTCTGAAAAAAGCACCCAAACTTGCTTTTTTTTTTTTTCAAATGTTCATACAAGTGTATCTTAAACTCAAGAGTTTTTTTTTTAAAGAATTTTGGGAAAAAAAATCCCAAACAAACGGGCTCTCAATCATGATTCCATCTCCTGGTCTCGGGATAGTCACATTTTTTAATTTAAAAAAATTATTTTTTCCAAATAATATATTACATAAAAATATTTTTTATTATCTTGTTGAATCTTCACAAAAATATTTTTTGTGGAAATAAACGAATCCTACAATATTTAATTAAAACTTTACAAGCTATCGCAACAAGAATCTCTCAGCTCTATCATTTTTTTTTCTTGCTAATAATAGCATTGTCAATTTTGTGTCCGGCCCGTTTCTGGCCTATGAGAGCTTATTCCGAGGAGGGCTGTGCTTAGGCCACTGGCTCGAATTTTTATTTTTTAATGATTTTTTATTATAAATATCATATGAATGTGTTACAATATTAAAAAATATCATTCGTTTTGGATGATAGATGAAGATGATCTAAAAAATCAAATGGATGTAACATCAAAATAAATTTAAATATCATTGTTAAAGTGATACTTGATAGATGTTTTAATTTATAATGTTGAGTTAGGATAATTTTATGATATTATTATTATTATTTAATTTGCACTTGTTTATTATGGATAATTTGAATATATTTTTGTAATTAGTTTTTGTGTATTTTATCATTTTTTGTTAATTTTCATAAGTATGTCATTTTAGGCCCGTTTGGGCTCGCTTAGGCCTCAAAGACCTGGAAGACTGAGTCAGTTATTTCAAATAGAGGCCCAACAAAAAAGGGCATAGCCCAGCTTGACCTGTTTTTCTTGTGACTCAAAGAAGGCCGGGCCAAGTCAACCCATTGTGATAGTGCTACTGATGAAAGAATAATGATCATATATCTCTCTCGCTCCCACCATAGGTTTCATTGACCTTAATTCTTAAAGTACTTAAAATCATTTTGTCGTTTGAAACTGGTCGGAAAACCAAACAAGAACATCGTTTCCAAGTCCAAGAGTCTCAAAATGGAAAGGTGATTCAGCACATTCCACCACATAACGTGGTCTGAATTTCCTTACACATCGCTTTTATTTCATTTCTAGTGTCCCTAAACCCTACACTGTACTGATTTGATACCAATCATCTTAATTTGCTACCACCATGACAAAACAACGAATCACACTCCTCTAAAAAATAGAACATAAGAAATAATTATTGATCGGGATAAGATAAACGTCTCACTTAAAATCTGGTGAATGAATATGCATTTTTTTGGAGTTAATTTGATTCTCTACACAACAACGACAATGGAGTCAGTCTTTAGTCAAAGTGATGGCTTCGGTAAGAATTTTGACGATCAAATCGGTTATCTTGTTTGGTTAGTAAAGAGTTTGGTTTCATGTTTGAGCTTTCACTTATATATCTTAAAAGATGTACATGTTTGAAGCTCTTATATTATATAGAGCTGTTCAAGTGGCGAGAATTCTATACAATTCTGCGAGAAGCGACACAATTCTTGAAGCATGCAATCCACTCGAGGTCGTTTTTTTATCGGTGCTTAAACTCTTTGTAGGCCTCTAATACTTAAGTTTGAGCCTGTCTAGTTTGTTGACATGAGGACATAATATGCAATATTAATTGATAAAAAAAATTAAGATATTTTGCACATCTATAAATCATTAGTAAATTGTTAACATTATATGAAAATGTAATTACTAATTTTTTTATCAACAAAATTCACTTTATATTTTACCTCTTAAAACGCATCATGCATCATGCAGAAATTAGGGTTTTGTGGGTTGGTGACACATGTCCACTACCCATGGTTTCGCAATTATGATATGACTGACCCATTTCCTTAATAATTAGTGCCTTGTCTGACCTGATATATGGCACTCATTTTAGTCACTAGAATCCCATACAAGTCAGTGCACATATCCTTTTTAAGAAAGCCAAACAAATTGTACCATTCACATTTTTTTTATAAAAAAATTTATTGATATAAAAATTTGATAAAATTATAATAGACCAAATTAATTATAAATATATTAGATATGAAATTTATTAAAATTGATTTCTAATATATTCTCATGTGTTTATTCATGTATGATTGACTTATTTTATAATTTACACATACATTTTTTAAAAATCAAATTTAATTAAGAATTTGTTTAGTTGATATTTGGCTATTTGCACTGTGTGATACATATGCATATGCATGTGCAGACAATATTTTTAGTACTAATATAGTGGTACTATTGTCATTTATATTTTGTCATGTAATTTATTTTTAAATTATAATTTAATTATTAAAATTTAGGAAGAAATTACTTATATATCAAAATTTTTATGACAATAATATTCAAATTTTCAGTATTACAATAATAATAGAAATGGTCTCTACCATACTTTTAAAATCTAAAAGCATATTTTCCCTAATATCGCTTTGTCTAGTCCACAACTTGATTGATGTTGGAATTGGATATTCAAGCTTTTGCTTCCCTTCTCTCCAATTCCTTTCTTTAAATAATGGCCATTCACAAAAATAAAACATAATATTATACAACAAAATCATTGCTCCATTTCAAATGCATACTAAAAATCTTTAGATCAATGATGTTTGAATGTGAGTTTTTTAAAATAGTATATAAGATATATTTAATCATAAAATATATGAAAAATTCAAAATTTTATATTATATATGTCTTAAACAACATAGGATAGAAATTTAATTAAAATATTGCAAATTCCATCATATCAATATTGATTTCTTCTTATATTTTATGTTTAAATTTTTTTTATAAATGTTTTAAAATAATTTTAAATTAAGATGTCCACTTAATAAATAAACGCATTCTTAAAAAATAACTCAAAATTAAACTTGAGCATTATATCTTATACATTTTTGGGAATGGTTGACATATATTGTAGAGGGAATTATATCTAGTAATATATA
>JASKGM010006934.1:0-10533 GCA_034509205.1 Ceratonia siliqua
CTTTATCAAAAGCTCATTTAAAATCTCGTATATCAAAACTAAACTATAAGAGTAAAACACATAATCAGAGTTTCATCAGGTTATTAACTAACTTAAAAATTACTGACATTTAATCCAACTCCCAACTCAACTTAAGATCTCAAAGAAATATTGTAATTATTTAAATAAACATTCATATAATTATAATACCTTCAGGTATAATAAATTGAAATTAGGGGTGTTTGTGGTGTGGTTTGGTTTAGTTTTGAGCTAAACCTCACACCGAACCAATCATGAATATGAGGTTTGGTTTGGTTTGGTTTTAATAGAAAGTTGTGCCTAAAACCAAACCAAACTCTGTTTGGTCTCGTGGTTTGTAGAATAAAAAAGAGTAGGAACACAGCAATGCAAAAGTACAAACTTTTTTTCAATAGTAAAAATTTGAAATCACAGAGATGTTCTACTTGCTGAAATTGAAGGCCTTGATGCTTCCTTCCTAGTTGCAACTAGACGAGTCTCTTTCTTCATGAATGAAACATAGGAAAAAAATGAAATAATTTTGTAATATGGTGATTCACGCAACACACAATACAAAAGGAGAGGTCGAGAAAGTTCGATGATTTATAAACAACCAAACACAAAGAAATGCGATAATCAGCCAAACAATCGTCTCTCGTTTCAGTTTTAAATTCTAATAATATATTTTGATTTTTAAAATATATTATTTATTAATCCATGCTTTTAAAGAACTTTTATTTTTTTGAAGGAAGATGGCAGAATGGGAAGGGATCTTTGTGGAGATGACTAGGTCCAAAGGCCCTTAACCAGTAATGTATAATTATAACTTATAAGAAATGTAAGAATACAACCGGCAACCAAAGAGATGAGGGAAGAAGTAGAGAAATATAGAGTAAGAGAAAGAGAGTTTTTGAAAAGTAAAACCTCAGTTGGGCATGATTCTGAATCTCGGTTGTGTGAAGAAGTGATTGAGAATTTAAAAAGTAGTGTACTAAAGTAAAAATTTAACAAAATATTTATAAAAAGAATCCAAAGGTGTGGTTCGGTTCGGTTAAAACCGTAGTTTAGGAGAACCGAACCGCATTCTACAGTTTTGGTTAAAGATGAATCAAACCAAAATGATATAGATGCAGTTTGGTTTAGTTTGGGTGCGGTTCGATCGGTTTTGAGGTTTAAACTAAACCACTGAATACCCCTAATTGAAATAACAAGCAAGGACAATTATACATATGTCTTGCAGTAGAGGGCAGAGAAACCCAGTCACAAATTTGGTAACCTTATACACAAGTACTCACTCAAATCCTTGTGTCTAGTATAGTCTATAGATATATATAAAATCATAAGGGCAGTTCGTATTATGTAAATATGAATTTAGGCAACAATAAAAATTCATATGCTAAATATTGTCCACCCTTACTTCTTTGTAACTAATGTGGTAAGCTTCAATAACGATATAACTTATGCTCTTGTAACTTTAAATCATACAAGAAATTAGGTTCAAATCCAAAGGTATCATTAATCTACTTATGAATTGTGATAAGAATTTTCTATACTATGCTTAATACATCTTAAAATTAAAATGGGATCAAAAATGAAAATTCTCATTATCTCATTTTATGAGAAAAATGGGAGCTCCAGCATTAATGGATTCCCATTTATACATCTTAGAGTTATTCTTGATCATGTATTAAAATTTGACTCAGATTGCACTATGAAACATTATTGGGCAGACTACTTGAAAAGTATAAAATCATATCATCAAATTGGTGTAGCCTACATAATTCTATGACTCCACTTGGGAAATGCCAATAATAAAGCTTCAGCTTCAAAAAAAGGTATCTAGAATGTATGTCTTGATATGTTCAATTCAGACAACACTTAAGTATAATCAATGAGGCTTTCAATACCAGAAATATTCTAAGAGCGTTTAGAAAAAGTACTTCCTACAATGTTTATTTATGTCTGGCCATCCATAGCTTGCATTCCATTTTTCTCAATGCGGAAGTTTGTAGAATTTTTATAAGATGAACTGATGAAGCTCAAATCTCATATACCTCCATTTGATTATCATAAATCATATTTCAAGAATCACTTTAAATTCTTAATAAAAACAAGAACGCATAATTTGTCACATCCTTTAAAGATTAAAACGTTATGCCTAATATCAACCAACTACTTCCAAGCAAGTAAACAAAATTCAACTAAAATCATTACAATAGCAAGATATCAACGTGAATGATAGAGAACAATTGAAATCAATTAGATAAGTTACAGGGGAAGAGAAATACCCACTCACCTCTTGAGCCAAAATTATTCAAGCTCACCAAAGTTCACTTTAATGAGGTCCCTTGTAAGGAGAATGCCTTAGAAATTTTTTAGCAACTTCCTACGACTTTTAGCACCATAAACAACTTCAAATAATCAAAAGAAGCACTAATTTTGGTCATCTACAATAGCAAGAACAATCAGCCACGAAATTCTATCAAGAAGGAAAAATGACTCAAGTTTTCTAGGAATTTTCTTGGCTAGGAGTGTTATCTGAAGTCCCTACATATTTTGGAAGCAAACACCCAAGACGAAACTCATTCTGATGCCATGGCCAAGCTCTTAAGGTGCAGATTTTTTGAGTGTTTATCGATACAAAAACTTGGATCATGTAGAGTAAGTGGAAATGAGAAGAAATGAAGAGCTTGAAGCTCTCGCCATGGAAGATGCTTGGCCATGGAGAAATTTTTGAGGAAGAAGACATGTAGGAGAGGTGAGTAGCTGGTTATCACATTTAGAAAGACTTCTTCAAGAAGCTTTGGTGTAATTGACCAAAATGTCCTCCATTACTTAATTTTTTTTACTTTAAAACTTTATGGGTAATTTGGTAATTTCTCCCCAAAATATTTTTCACCCTTCTCGTGGCCGTTCATCACTCTTGGAATTAGGTGAAACGGGCATGTGAAATGACAAAATTTCCCTTACTCCACACTTTTACCCCAATAGCAAACTTGTCCATTTTCTCATAACATTTTTTTTACACCAAAACTTCCTAAAATTTTCAACATTGCTAATTTACATCCTCTAAATTACAGTCATGCAAAAATTTTGAGGAAAACATGAGGGCGAAGGTGAAGCTAACTATCAATAAACTCTTTGGGAAAAAGGGGCATTACATATAGAAGTAAGATTTACTTTGTGCATACATAATATTTCACAAAAATTATTCATATTTCAAGTAGCATAGATAAATAATATAGAGTTAAAAGAATTTCAAACATCTGAAGTCAAGTAAATATCCACTCATTTGGAGAATTTTGAAATCTTAAAGTTCTAGTCCTAAACCTACTACTTGGATGAGATAATTGATGAAAGTCTCCCAATTCACAATTGAACAGGGCTGGTGGAATTGGTTTCAGAAGATTCAAATGTTCATATTAAAATAATTGGTGTAAACTGTACATTAGAACTTCAAAATGTACCAAATATATCCTATATTCATAAGCTCCAGGATTTCACCTATCACTAAATAATTACAGGCTAAATAATGAGAGACAGGAAAATCTAGAACTTCATTAATTCACTAAAACAAGGAAACTATGACAAAGCATGCCTAAAGGATTTGAAATAGTGACAAATAGAACTTACCTCAAGCAATAACAAGGCTAAAAACTGAAGTTGATTTGGTAAGTTGGTTGGGTAACTCTTCAATAATATTCCATTGAAAAAGAAAAAAGCTTAAGCTAAAATTCTTACAATTGAAGCTTGCTATAACTGCTTCTAAACTTTTTTGGTTTACTATAGAGTAACGAGTAGGAAGGTGAGGTAATTTCAAGGAAATAACATCAAACTAGAAGATGAGATGCAGAAGAGACTACCCCAAAGGGGCTGAAAGGAAACAATGGATGAAGAAGCCTTCTTTCTCTTGGTTTCACTCACTTTCACTTGATTTCACACTCTCTCCCAAGAACAAGAAACCAAAAGCTACTGGAAGGATGACTTTTTCTTGTGGAAGAATAAAAGGATGATGGTAACTCAATAAATAGAGGGAGAAATTTGAGAGTGAAGGGGAGGTAAATGCCAAGATGTACAATGGCAAGATGAAGGGAGCTTTCTACAAGGTTAGGGCTCTCTAGAAGCTACTATGAAATGTTGAGCACACTGGCCTTTTACATTAGTCGTGGCACATATCTGGGAGAGCCAAGTAAGGTTCAAGGGAAAAAATCTAAGGCTTTTAAAATTATGCTTAAGACATTTAGAAAGAGAGTTAATATTGATTACAAGATTTTTATCTTTTCACCCAACATATATACTAAAATATGGTTAATAAAATGTTCTTACTTCCATATAGTTTCTAACTTCATCCTAAAATTAAGTTATGCTTCTCTTAGACTCACATGATTTGAATATTGAAGTTCTTAGGTACATATTGATTATAGAATTAGGTAAGTAACATTATAATTTCTTCCCCCTTCAAAAGAATTCGTCCTCGAATTCAAGAAAAACTCCAAAATTTGAAGGAGTTACATACCAAACAGACGAGGGTATTTTTCCCTCATAAGAGATTTAGGCTCCCAAGTCATTTATTATTTTCCATGATGTTCCCATAATACCTTCACCGATGGATATTCTTTGGACCTAAGCTTCCTAACTTAATGATCAACAATAACCTCTGATCGTTCTTCATATGTAAGTTGAGACTCTAATTCTACTAGAATTTCTGGTAAAACATGAGTATTATCAGGAATACACTTCCTCAGCATAAATACATGAAACATAGGAGGCTCTCCTAACAATGCTAGTGGTAGCTCTAAATTATACGCCACTTCTTCAATTCACTGGCTAATAGGGAATGGACCAATGTATCGAGGTGTTAGCTTACCCTTTCTACCAAACCTCTTTACTCCCTTCATCAGAGATAAAACCTGATCACCCACCTGAAATTCAAGTTCCCTTCTTTGCTAATATGTGTATGCCTTTTACCAACTCTAAGTCTTTTCCCAAATACACTTTATGTTCTCTATTGAATCAATAACCAAATAGAGCCCATGGAACTTAGCTTCCCCGTCTTAAACCATTCCATAGGGGATCCACATTTTCGACTATACAATGCTTCAAATGACGTCATTTGGATATTGGAATGATAGCTGTTATTATAGGCAAACTTTATAAGCAATATGTAATTCTCCAAATTACCCTCAAACTCTAACACATAAGCCCGCAACATATCTTCTAACACTTGAATGATCTCCAAAAAGGAGCAGTTAATTGAGTACCTTATTTTAATATGGTGGAAAAGGATACACAGTGGAGGGAGACTATTTTGTCTAAATACAACTATGCATATTGGGAAGTTGAGTAAGTAGTCTTCACCAATAAGAAATGAGCACTTTTAGTGAGTCTATCAATAATCACCCAAATAGAGTCATACTCTTTAAGGGTTTTAGGCAATCCAGTGAAGAAATCCATGATAGTTCTTTCCCACTTCCACTAGGAATTACTAAGTTCTGATGCAACCCTATAGGTTTCTGGTGTTCTGCCTTAACCCGCTGACATGTTAGGCAACGAGAGACTATCTACTATGTCCTTCTTCATCCCATCCCACCAATAATGAACCATGAAACATCTTGTTACTCCCTGGGTACATGGCATAAGAAGATGAAGGGGCACGATGCATTATTTGCTTCCTCAACTCATTAACTTTTGGTACCCACAAACGACCTTGGTAAAATATGACTCCTCGATCATTAATAGTGAAATTAGTATCAATCCCTGACTTCATTCTTCCTACCAGTTTAGCCCTGTTAGGGTTATATGCCTGATCAAATTTAATATACTCCACCAAGGGGGACTATACCTACACCCTAGCTAAGAGTATAGCAGATGGATCTATCTGTAGTTCAACCCCACTAGTTTCCAACCCATGCAACTCAAGGACCAAGAGTGTATGTCTAACATCAATAAGGGATAAACTACCACTAAACTTTCCACTAAGCGCATCTGCCACTACATTAGCCTTGCCTCGGTGATAAAGGATGGAGCAATGATAATCCTTAATCAATTCCATCCACCTATATTTAGGTTTAGATCCTTCTACTCAAAAATGTATTTCAAGCTCTTATGATCTGTATAAATTTCTTAAGCTTCCCTATAGAGGTAATGCTGCCAAATTTTCAATGCAAAAACCATGGTTGCCATCTCAGTGTCATGGGTGGGATAATTTGTTCATGTTTCTTAGTTGTCTTGAGGCATAAGTGATCACCTTGCCTTTCTACATCAAGACACAACCCAATCCAACCCGAGATGCATCACAATAGATTACATATCTGCACCTATTTTCTAGTAGAGCCAAAACCCAATCTAGGAACCTGTAAAAAAGAATGATAAAGGGGGAGAGTTGAGAGCATCAATATTATCTACTAGAAAAGTGAGGAATCGAGATAGAGGGAGAGTTAAATAACATATGGTTGGATTGTGGTAGCATGAGACCAGCAGAAAAGAAACTTAAATCAGTGAAAAATACAAAAATAAATGAAGGAAACCGAGAGGATATAAACTAACAGCTTTCTTTCCTTTCTCAGTTAATTTTTGGCCATTTGCTCTCCCCCTAATTATGAATCATCCTCCTAACAACTAGTCACCATTGTTAGTGTATTTGGTTGAAAATATCATCGCTTTTAGCCTTGTGTGAGAAATTTTCATGGAGAGAGTGGTCGTTGCGATATGGAGCTTGTGAGTTATGTTTTTGGGTGATTAAGTTATACCCACTCTTAATTTCTTCAACATTTGGCACCCTAAGGTAAATTCTAAGCTTAATATTGGTTTTAGATATCAAATAGAAAGGATCTAGGCTATGGGTAACATGAAAAAATGTTTTAGGTGCTAATCTTTGATAAGAATAAATTGGGTCATGGGTAACTTGAATGGTTGCTATGGTTGTTTGATGGTTGTCATAAATGAAGATATTTAGGCAAAGAAATTCTCAGCGATGTTAGAATATTTAGGAAAATGGAAAACTTGAGTATTTTATGGTTGTAATAAATGGAAATATTTGGGTAAAGAAATTCTTAGTGATGCTATACAATTGAATTTTGGTTCATGATGCACTCAAGAAGTTCGATGAAATGACTCAAAGGGATTGTTTGGCTATAGTTCTTAGCTCAAATAAATTTTATTTTGTGGTGTTGATTCCAATATTTGGCTATGGTATTAGAATTGAAGAGTCCCTCAAGAAACTTCCCATAGGTTTTTGAGCTCAACCGATTCTCCGAAAGTTACCTTGGTGAGGCCAAGTCCTCAAGAATAATGGTAATGTGTATTAAGGTTCGAAGTTAACCAGGTGAGTCGAATTCATCATCCTTGGTTACATCCATTTTGTTTAAGCTATATTTATTTTAACTACAATGGGTATTTGTAATACTTAGTAAATTATGCTCTTTTAATTCCTTAAAGTATATTATTATTGAAATTTACCGTATTAATTTACAAAGAGATAAATGAAATATATTTGGTATATATTTACCATTCTTGCATAAATTCAAACTTACAAGACAGGAGTTACTTTTTCATAATTTTATACATGTTCATGTTGCGATAGTAACTCTTACATCTATTCCTTATTATGAAATTTTATAAATGCTACAGGCATGTTAAATTCATAAAATTAAGAGGATTTTACCCATGTTTGATCATTACTTTTTGAAGATGTCTTTACCAAATTTTCACATCATGATATTGTGCACATGAATATTCTGTGATTTACTCTTCATGGTTAAATGTTTTATTTGAAAACATGTTTTCAAGGTGTATGAAACTCTTTCCTAGGGCTACAGGTTCAAGTTGTCGGAGTTGTGGCTTTGAGCTTGATGGAATTTGGTCTAGAGGAGATCTAAACGCTATATACTCTTATACTACCTTGTCCTCCATGAAAACACTTAGAAAAACTAGTCAATTGCTCAAGAATTCATAATAACAATGATAATTTATTTACTTGGAAGCTTTAATATTTAAGTAAATTCACAATTATCACTACTTCACAAGACACATCTCATGACAATCTTCTTGTTGCTACATATACACTTCGGATGATGACCATACCCTTAAAACTTTGAGGGAAATTTGATACCCCTGACTCAAGAAATTACAATATGACATGTATACATTAAAGATGTGAAATCTTTTATTAAGGGGAAGGCAACTGGAAATCAAGTTATTGATAAATATTACATTTGTGACACATAATGAAATTTACAATTTACGCATAAATTGAACCTGTCAACTGAGTAAAATATTAAAATTTTTATCAAAAGGCGTCCACTAATCTATAATGATAATTAAATTTAGTTCTCATTGCCATATGGATTTCTATATGCAATTAGCGTGGGGTTTTTTTTTCACTATATTGATTTTTTAAAACATTAAAAATTTTTGTTCAGTAATATATTATATATTAGATATCAATGGATTATCAATTTTATTATTTATTTTTTGTATGTGGCTTAAATTTTAGGGCTGAACAATTTGCTGTATTGGTACCTCACATACAATAATATCTTATATAACATGGTTTTGGATATTAATGTGATGTGATGCTTTACCTACTCTAGTAAATATACTAGGCCTTAAGGCCCTTAACCAAGTAGTAAAGAAGAGTAGGGATTGTTCTTACAAGGATTGTGTAATGATTACCAAACTTATTTTAACTTTAATCCTATTTGATCAATGGAATTTTAATAGAAATTTAAAAATGAAAATTTAAACTTAAAAAAAATTAAACAATTAAAATAATGAACACAAATTGGAGTGAAATTTATGGCGAGGTAAGGCACATGGTACTTAACCTTCACCAATGCACAATTGATTTGCTTAATTTACTTTCAAACGACTTGATTGATTTAATGTTGCCAACTAGTTCCTAAGTTACTTGCACTCTTTCTCAAGTTATGCAAGACTATCTTAATCACATTTAATTTACCTCATCTCTCAGTGAAATTAACCTGTCATTAAGATGCATTAAAAATAGGAACAAATACAAGTTGCATAAATTATGTAAGTAGATCTCTCGCTGCATACATAAACATGTATTATTTCATATAAGAACAATCATGAATACCTCATCTCTATGATCATCAAGAATCCTAAAGTCAACTATATGATGGCCAAACACAAGCATTAAGAACACTGAGATAAACTTCAACTATTTAAATCAACTAAAAGTCACAAATTGCAAACTAAACAAAATCAATTAGCATAGCTTAGGTTAAGCCATGACCTTAAAGAAATAGTTCATACTCAAATCAAAATAACCCATCAAAATTATGGATTTCATAGAGAAAGTTTGCACTAAGAGAAGAGTACACAAAAAGAACAGATTGTACAAGCAACCACTGAAGTCGTCAACGTCCACTCTACCGTTGTCACTGTCATGCAGGTGGGTGGCTCGTCGTCGGAATGTAGTAAGTTCCCTCTCGCCTCTCCGTGAAACTCTCCCTTTTAACGCATTATTTCCCCCTTGTCCACTGTATCATCTTTTGTTGCCTTTTTTCCAATTCTATTTTGTCTCTCACTATTGCTCCCTGTTATGCGTTCCTTTCATGCCAATCTCTCCTTTTCTTTTTTTTTTTTATTTTTTCAATTGTTTCTCTCTTTCTCATGCCTCTTTTTTTCTTTTCAATTCCATCACTCCTTCTTTGTTTATTTTCCTATTTATTTTCTTCAATAAAAAATCCCTAATTGTCCTTCTCATTTTCTTTCCAAAAAAAACTTTAAATGCTAAAGGTAAAGGACATTTTAGGAGTTCCCAAAAGCAAAATTTCTTATTTTCTTTACTTTATTTAGTCCTGAACAAAAATAAACAAAGTAATTAAAAACTCTAATAAATGGGGAAATAAAACACAACTAGCATAAAATTTAGGATAAAATTAGTATAAAAATTAAACACATCAAATACCCCCCAACTTAGAGCATTGCTTGTCCTCTAGAAGGAAAAATAACACGATCATACATAACTCACTTTAGAAACCACACTTTCATGCTCAATATAGATTTATCAAATTATTGTCTCTTAGATGCACATATTATAGAGTTAAAGACAATTCTAAACATTATTTATCTTGAACCCATTGTCTAAAATTACTTACACCACTCAATACCTCTTAAAGTGTGTGTGTGCTACATCAATTAAGCATGCCACTTAGATTCATTCATAAACACTTAGTAAATCATGCAAGGTCTCTTATGCAAAAGCATTGATATATGTCCATAGGCTTGCTTTTCATATCCCTCTCCCTAATATAAACAAGACACATACTAAAGATGAAAAGGTATTTTATTAAGCTTGTAATGTAAGGCTAGGGTGAAGGGTATGATGAAAATTTAAATTTTGACTCATCCACCCTAAGTACATGAGTCATTCTAGCTCTTTGATGTAGAGCTCACTTCTTTCTCTAGCTACCATTTTTTAAAATTACAACTTCCTTGTCACAACGTGACGGTCGGTGAAATAGCCATCATTTTATGACTTTGAGGCGCGTAAGGGAAAACGCAGAGAAA
>JASKGM010006938.1:0-10527 GCA_034509205.1 Ceratonia siliqua
TTTCAAACCTTCCTATTTTAGTCAACACATTCTCATCCCACGACCCTCCAAACTTGTGTCTCCATCTGCTTCACTCTTTTTTTTCTCAGCCTTTTCAATTTCTATATATGCCACTCAATTCTCAATATTTCCAGTCAACAATAGTTAGAAGACTAGCCGTGTTTCATGTGTGTATATATATATATATATATCAGCCATTAATTATTTATTTAAGGACAATTATTAATTCCTCTTGCCTTTAATTTATATAAGACCACTTCTCTCATACTATCAGTTCTATGTGTTCAAGTTGTGCGTGGTGATTTAAGTGTGTTTACTGAGTTAACTGTCTCATTTTCAACAGAATAATAGCTAGTGGTGACTGATGGGGTGGGGTGTATTTAGAATGGGCCTTTTGAAATAAATAAAATAAAATAAAATTTACCATTTTTTCAAATGGATTTTTTTTTTTAAATCCTGGAGGATAGACAATTGAATTTGATGTACTGTCTCAGCTAAATATATAGCAAGTAGTTCATTGCATGTGAAGATGCCATTCAGTATTAATATATGTCAATTTGCTGAATATTGTGAGATCCACACAGGGCAATCACTATCACTATAAATTTCTGATAGGGAAAGGTGATCATGTTTCTAGTTATAAGTTGGGATCTATAAACTATTAATCAGAATCTATGAATTCATTATATATAAATTAATCAATATTTTCCTATGCTAGCTGTAGAGTACGTCATCGTTCATTGAATTAACTAAAGAGTTAATATATGGAAAAAAAATCAGAACGAGAAAGGTGGTGAAAAATATGAAAGCTTCTCAATATTTAGGGTCAGTTACATATTAATTTGTCATCCTAATTTAGAATTGATCCAAGTAAATTATCATCTCTTTATATAAAGGGATATATAGTCAAAGCTTTCATAATGAGCATTTCAAATTTGACTCATTGAACCCATTTTATATTAATATAATTTGTGAAGACCTAAAGATTGGTTTCATTATGATATGTACCCCCCACGTCTGAAATTCTACATTGTTAGGTAAGATATATGAATACTCTAACATGTATGATGTTGATATCTCTATTGGATCAATTAGTGGCTCATCATCTCAAACTCAACAATTAATTGTTCACCATTGACATTTCTTGTTATACTCACATATTAAAGTCAAGCTAAAAAATTCAAAGTTTAAATTTTCTAATCAAATGTATTTTTATATCATATTTTATTATATACTAATTATATATAAAACATATAAAATTGTAAATATATATATATAAAAATACATAACTTTATTTTTTTGGTTTGCATTGATCCCTTATATTTTTTTATTTTATTTTGGTTCTCTAACAACAATAATAACATGAATGACTATATATTTGTTAATTAGATTAACAAAGTTAATGATTAAAGGCATATTTGTAATGTTTAGAAAGTTGAAGAATCAAAATGAAAAAAAAAAAAATAAATAATCATGAATTGAAGCGGATTAAAAGATAAAATTAAGCTATCAAAATAATAATTTAGGTCATATTTTATTATAACTAAGTTACTAGAGAGTCAAGTTGAGGAAAGTATTAAAATTATGAGCTTGAATTCATGTGATTAAGCTATGCTCAAATATTAAATGACCATCAAAGTTAATTAAGTCTCATGGTTTGAGAAAAATGAACTTGTCTCTTTCCATAATCACCACATGTCATGGAAGTGAGAATGAATTAATTAATGATGATGATTGATATAAGTGCAATTGAATGTAATATTAATAAATAATAAATGGATGCTTGTTAGAAAGATGGCAAAAGGGGAGTTGGGAATTTAACTTTATGGGAAAAGGAATGGGAAGGACTCACAAGGATGCATCAAAATATGGTAAAATGATAGCTAAGACTGTACGGAGGGACGGTGATGGAAAGCCCATATCTTGTTCCCAACGTCAACGCACCACACTAACAGAGACACCGTGGCGCGATTCGCGGCCCACCTTCCTCGCCTCCCTCCCTCCCTCCCTCCTTTTTTTATTATTCATATCTTTGGTATCTTTTTCTATCTCTTTCATATATATAATACCATTACCAAATACCATTACCATCTCTAATCTAATCTTAATTTACCCAAAAGTCAATACAATTGCTATTATTAATTTTTTTTATTGTTCTGCCCAATTTAACCTTCATTGCTCTTATTTTTTACTCACCAACATTTTATGAATCAAAATATTTAAGAAATTCTCATATACATAATTACATATAGTATATTATATAATTCGTGTAATGTCTAATAAATATAAGTTATGTATATATTCTAAATGAGATGAAATTAATAATATATTATAAAATTTAGGAAAGATGCATTTTACATTATTGAAAATATTTATATTTATTAATTACTACATGAATGACATAATATAATATATGTGTGTAAGAATTTCATAATTTTACCTCTATCAACTACCTTCCTCTTATGCAACCCAATTTTGAGATATTTTTTTTCATTAAAAATATTTCCATCTCTTACTCCAATCTTTTCGTATATTTTGATAAGAGATTTACTTTTATTAATAAAAAAATTACAGAGAGTGTTTCATGGGCATTTCTATAATAATTAGTTAAATTTTATTATTTGATATAATTAATTTTTTTAGAATAGTTATTAATAAAATAGAGAGGTGATATATAAATGTAGTATTAATAAAAAAAAAGAGTAATATAAGAATTCTTAATTGAAGTTTTGCTAGTAACTCTTTGTTAATATAATAGGTATCACTAATTACACTATATTTTATCTTAAAATTAGAATAATTTAGTATTTTAAACAATATAAAACATTTAAAATATTTATGTTTATTACATTGTTATTCAAAATGTATGATCTCATCCACAATATCAAGATATAAAGTTTTTATCACATCATTTTTAATTTGTTATATAATAAAATGCTAACTACTATATTATTTTCTTAATAATTTTCAATTATAATATATTTTTTTTAAATATAATAATTTTTGATTTTTTAATATCTATAATATATATAATATGGATATACCGGATACCTTATAAATTTAATTAAGATACACATAATGACTCGCACAGCATAATTAATCAATTAAGTTGAAGTCACGGATTTCTCAACTTCAACGCACATTCGGCAGATGCGCGCGTGGATGCTCTAATTTTTGTCACCGACATGCAACATTTCAAACGCGAGACCTACGCGAATGCCACGTAGCTTTGTTAACTTATAGTAACACAATGTTTCAGTGTTTAATTATAGTGACTTTGATGTCCCTTGTTTAAAATATTAACTAATAATATAAACCCAATAATTTTATGGACCCTATAACCAATAATGGAATGAAATTAAAATATTCTAAATTTAAATAATAAATAAATTAGCGTTACCGGGCACTGCGGGTTTTTCCTTCACGTGGGGCCACTGTGGGGGTGGCCATGCCCATGACCCTCACCCTTACGACTCACCCTCCATCTCTCTCCTTCTTCCTTCTCCAAATAGCAAGCCGTCAATTCACTCCTTTGGTTTTTCCTCTCAAGTCACTCTCTCTTATAACCACAACCTCTGCATTCTCCAAACCAAAATAATAATAAAACTCCCAAAGTTTCATTCTTTTCAACGCCACACTCTCTTCTTCTGGTTGGGGGGAGAACGAAAAGTTGTCGAAATTTATGTGGGTGTTTCTCCGGCCATGTGGTTCGCCGGCGGCAGGAGACTCGTCTACCTCTCTGTGGTGGCGCTTCTGGTGATATCAGTTTTGCTCATGTGGGTCTGCAGCGGCCACTCCTGCTGGCAGGTTGGGGGGATTCGAATATTTCCAGCTTCCAATAACATTGCAGTGGCCAAACTGAAGCTCAGCCATGGCCTTCTGGATAAGAAGAGCAAGGAGGATCTGCTCCGTAAGTACTTCAGCGGAAGGACTTTTGGTCCCAGAAACAGAACCGAAAAAGGATTTGATGACAGCAAAAGACGAGTGCCCAGTTGCCCAGATCCTCTCCACAATTAACAAGTAGAATTCCCATTTCCTATCCATCTTTTTGCTCTCTTTCTTCATTTATTTAACCTATTTTCGATTTTTTTTCTTTTATATCTATATATATATATATATATATATCTTGGTTGAAGCTCATCCAAAATACCCACGTTTTTCTCATCATTTTCTGTCCAGAAATATGTCTTCTATGGTTGATTATGAGAGAAAACCGGGGGTATTTTGGTATATGTAGAAAAAAACTTCATTTTAATCAATGAAGGATCCAGAAATGGATCATCATCATCTTCTTCTTCATCATCAATATGCTTATGTACAGAAGCAGAGAGAGAAGTTGAATTTTAGAGTCAATGGGCTTTTTTGTATTGGTGCCTAGTGCCTAGAATCTGTGTAAGTAGAAAGTACTGCTACTTGGACCCCTTTTGTATTTAGCTTTTTCTGAGAGAGCTATGAGAAGGGGGAAGATTCAGAAGACTGGCAGATATGTGTAATCAAAATAGCAGGGATTCATTCATGGCTTTCAGCTGGACCTATAACAATATCAGAGCTATTATTTTTCCTTCTTTTCCCAATGCAGGAATAATAATACTCTGCTAATTCCCTCACTGTTAATGCGAAAGTGTTTTCAATTTCATCATAGTTCATCAAAAGTGGTAAAGATTTTTCTGACGTTTTTGAAAGTTCAGTACTGCCCAGTCTACATTCTGTGTTATGTGATATTTTACATGCATTTGGTAATGGTAACTGGTAAGTATATTCACGGATTCACCTATTTTCATTCATTCTCTCTCATTTTGTTCCACATCCTTGGCAAATTGGGAGGATTGTTCATATTTTTCTTCGGTTCTCTTCTTCCAAAATATTTGACAAAGATCTAACTTGGAATCTGATCCTGGCTAATTCTGATCAGGAAATCCTAGCCGTTGATGTACTTAAATTCGATCTCTATTTATTGCCTTTTTCTTATTCTTCACTTGCTAAGTTAGTCATGAACTTCTTGTGTAACAAAAAATATATTTGCTTTTAATATTGAGATAAGCTGTGTACTTGCGTTCAATCCATAATTTTTACCCTTTTTATATATACTCCTTATTCTCTAAGTCATGAGCCTCTTAAGTAAAAAAAAAAAAAATCCTGTTTTAAATCGCATCATCCATATATTCCTATTTTCCTATTAATTAATGTTCAAACATATAATACGGTTTGTTTGAAGTTTTTTTAATTTTTGTACATATGGTTGCATAGAAGTTTAAACTTAAAATTTCCTGCAAATTACCTAAATCCCTTATCATTAAACCAAATCTAATGACTTTCTTGGGTTTTTAAACATCTTATATGCAAAACGATAAAATACAGTAGTATATATATAACATGGATATGTTATGTTTTCAGGTTTGATGCAATACTTAAAAAATAAAAACAAAATCAACAAAATTAATTAGTAGATCGAGCCTTTTGTTCATGTAGGTCAATTTTTTACATGCATTTATTAAAAGGTATAAGATACTTGTAATTAGTAAAAGTTATGTGTTTGTAGAAATTATAATTAAATATTAGAATGAACGATTATGCTTTATTTGGTGAAACTATACCATTTATGCTTAAAATCATGTATGCAGTTATTTGTTTCCTATATATTGTCGCAGGTATATATTATATAGCATTTATAGTTAATAACTTTATAATTTTCTTTTGTTTTGGAAGGTTGCAAGAAAAAAATAACTATCATTTTGTCTTACATATTTTTGAATTATGAAGAACATTAATGGATGAACAATTAAATATAAAGTTTTGGATAATTATAATTCATTATTGACGAGCATCTTTTGATATATTGAATTATTGGTGGCAACTGGTTTATATTAAACATGATTATAGAAGAGTAAATTAATGATTTGGTAATCTAAATATGATATTTTTATTAATTTTGTTAACATAGATTGATGAAGTTGTCATGTGACCATTAAATGTCAACATAACTGTTAAGGATACATTTATTAAAAAAAAAAAACTAGACTAATAATCATCTCTTCTTTTAAAATGAGTTATTTTTTTAATTACTTAACTTTTTTTTTCTTTTTAACGTAATCTTAATTGCTATGTTGATATTTAACAGTTATATGATAATTTCGCCAATTCACTTATGCAAATTTGTTAGATGATGGTTAATTCAATTAACGGATATATTAAATTAGAACAAAATTAATTTTTGATGGATTATATTGGGAAAAGTAGTATATTTAGAAGATCAAATCATTTTATTTACTCCTTATGGAATTTAATTATCAACTTCCCTGTCTTGTCCAACAAAATATTTGATGAACATAGCATTTCTTGTAGATATGATTAGACAACTAATTTTATTAGCAAAGAGGTAAAGAAAAGCAAAGGATGTAAATAATTAAGGTCAGTATGGTGTACGGTGATGTTTGTAAGTTGAAAACATGGTAGTAATTAAAAAGGGTTTTGTTTGATTATGATTATGAAACGTGATGTTTAGAATATATAATAAAGTGAAGCGAAGATGGTAATGTTGATTTAAGAGTTGAGTAGAAGTAGTTGAATGTCAGGGTGAAGTTCAGTGGTTGTAAGGTAATGTGTTTTGAGAAAGTTTAGGAAGAACTTAATTATAAAGCACTTTTTGTCTGTTTTTTGGGTGTTTCGGTGAGATTTTTTTAAAAGTGTTTTTTTTTTAAAAAAAACAAAAAAATTGATTATTTTAGAAGTCAGGATTTGATGCTTAAAAAATAATCAGGTCTAATAGAAGAAAGAAAAATTTTTTTAAACACATATACTCCTAAAATATTTTATAAATTTTTTGAAAAGTACTTTTATATGTCATTTTAATAATTTTATATATTCAAAAGTACTTTTATATTTTTACATCTAAATGCAAGATATTTACTTTTTTCAGTAAAATCACTTTTGCGTAATCACATCTAAACAATAAATGCATGCTTTTTAAAAAAAAATTACTTCTATTATCTGTTGAAAACTACAAACTCATCAAAATAAAGACACAAAGACATGGTGGAAATGGCAACGTGGAAAAAGGCTAATTTGGTTGAATTGAATAGAGAATATGATGAGGTTTGTTTGAGTTAGAAGCTGGTGAGGATGTAAGAACAAAAGGGGGGGTTTGTGGGATGAAGAGAGAGGAAGCAGAGAAACCGATGTGGGATAGTGCCACGTATTATGCGGCGAAGAAGAGGTTTTAATAAAAGCTGCGTCTCTTTCTTTGTCTGTTCGTATTTTGGAATTGGAATCAAATTCAATCCCTCATTCATATTCTCATCATTTTTCCCACTCCCTATTCCCTACTCCCTACCTACTCTCTCCTTCTTCAACAATCCTCTTTTTCTTACTCTTTTCTATATGTTTAGTTTGTGAAAATATTATTTTTATTTTTTATTTTTAAATTTTAGAAAATATATTTAATTTTATTTTTATATCTATTTTTAAAAAATAAAAAAATATATTTAATTTGTAATACTAAATCTTATTTTTAGTAAATAAAAATTAATTTTTTTATTATTTTTTTTGTTGTCACTAATTTTTTTATTCTTTACAAAATTGTTACTTCGTTTTATTTTCAACTTAATTATGATGTTGCCACCATATTTTTAAAATCATTGTTTTTAATTTTCAAAATTTACAATAAGAAACATTGAAAATAACTTTTTGTTGCTTTTAAATTTTCAAAAAATTTAGTAAATATTTTCAAAAAAATATTTCCTAAATTTCTAACCAAACACGTTTTTACTCTTATTTCCTATTTTCAATGAAAATGAAAATAGAAGGGTGCCTTTGGTTTGGGCATTTTTTGTTTTCATTTTCATTGAAAACAGAAAATAAGAATGAAAACATGTTTGGTTAGAAATTTAGAAAATATTTTTTTGAAAATAACAAAAAGTTGTTTTAGTGTTTCTTGTTAAAAGTTTTGAAAACTGAAAATAAGAATTTTAAAAATGCGATGGTAATATTGTAATTGAGTTAAAAACAATGAAAACGCGGTGACAATTTCGTAAATAATAAAAAAATGAGTTACAAGAAGAAAAATAATATAAAATTAATTTTTATTTTTTGAAAACAAGATTTAGCATTACAAACCAAATGAAAATATGTTTTCTAAAATTTAAAAATAAAAATTATTTTCAAAAAATGAAACACAAGAAATGTTTTTGCAAACCAAACATACTTGAAAATGCCCAAACCAAATGCACCCTTACATTTCATTTTTAAATATTTTGAATATTTTTTTCATTTTAATATCTAACTCACTAATCACCTATATAATACTTGAATTCTCAACATAAGATGATCTTTGTGGCTGTTAAGAATCAACCAAATCATATGGTTCTATTTCTCAGTCTTTTTGGTTTCGTAGGAGCAAGTCGTAAAAATTAAAAAAAAATCTATCATATTTTCTTTTATTATTTGTGTCTTTTATATAACATTATTTTAGATATGTTATTTAAAAAAAATCTAATCACATTTTTTCAACATGAAAGATTTTTTTATCTTTGGATTTGTGATAAATCAAAAAGTTTTTTAATTTTATCTTTTTGGTTGGAGTTTGTTTTTCTGTTTAATCGAGATTTTTCTCCAAGAATCTTATATTATTATGCAACTTGTTAGATCTAATACATCAAGTAGACAAAAATTGTTTTCTTGCTGCAGCACTGACAATGATGGTGAAGACTTTTCATCCAAAGGATGCAGTTTGTGGGTTCAGTTGATCTTGTATTTGCCCATAATAAAAAAAAATGGTATTTTTTAAGTTATACTTGGATGCATTGAGTATTTTTTTTTTATTTTTCATGTTTGATCTTGTACGAATATAATCAAACCAATAATTTCGCGGGGTGCTAAGGCCCAACCCAGACTAACCAATAATGTTTCTACTTTCTGGACTTCTACTGATATTTGGGATAGAAAGCAATAGGCCTCAAAACAGGCCCACCAGTCATGGGCCTCTGGCAATATTTTGAGAAATGCCAGCAATAGTTGCTAACACCGTAAGGAAAAGCAGAACAACCTGAGTAGAGGATAAGAAATTAAGAATTAAGAAGAGAATTTAATACAATAAAACAAAATAAAATGAGATTATATTAATATTATTATCATTCTATCAGTATATCTCTTTGCACCATTCATCATTTCATGAATCTTTTCTAATTGATAGATTTTATATTCTATTTGAAACATCAAATTTGTTTCCTTTGAGTAAATTTATTTTCACTTTTTACTGCATAAAATTTTAATGTCCCACGTACAACCTTTTTTTTTTAAATGTTGTAACAACTTTTAAGTTACATGGAATTAATTTTGATATAAAATAGTACTATTTTTATTTAAAAAAGTAATATATATTATTTGATGGAATTGAATAGATATATGCAAATAATTTCATTGTTTCTCAAAATGGCATAATCTTCATATAAACTCTCAGAATAGGATGCCTAGTTTTACAATTCATAATATTAAATACTGGATTTTCTTCCATCACCAGATAGATAAAATAAAAAAGGTGATGCTATGGAGCTTGATCTCTTCAAGAACCATTAGATACACTTCAAAATTTTCGTTTTCATAATTCATTACTTGAATTATAAATGAAAAAAATAAAGTAAGAATCTCGACATGCATTAAACGGAGAGAAAACAAAAATTCAACTTCTTAAAAAATCGAGGAGCAGCACCAAAAAAAGAATCATTATTAGGTTTTCTTGGGTAAATACTTTAAGCATCCTCCAATGACCTCCATGCATGCATATATAACTCCATCTCCTGCAAATTATGCTCAGTAAAATGCGAAATCAACCCATTTTCACAAGAAAGCGATTCAATCTCGGAGCTTAGGAAAAATCGAAAGTGTGATCATCAGGGCTTCCAATAGGCCTATAGTTTTGACTAACCTTTTCTCGGTGTTGGGAAGAGCTACGCTGGGCATAATCTGGGTAAAGATACCAGTTACAACCCCTCTCGCAATAGGCACCACTTCGAAACCCTAGAAACTGCCCTATTTCCCGATTCTTCTGCCTCAACAAGCAGTTGTATCTTATAGTTGTGAGAATCTTCAATTCAACCACGAAGCTGAACTGCTTGCCGTGAGGAGTTATGTCTCCTTCTCTAATGTTTTTTTCACTTGATATACATTTTACATGAACAGGTCCTCCTGGTATTAAAGATCTTATGCTCACTGTTAATCTTGGATGGAAAATTTCACTCCAAATGGAAGCATAGGAAGAAGGAAGAACCCAGAAGAATAATAATATTATGAATAATAATATGGAGGAGGCTCTTCGTCCACCTCCATGGCTACCAGCCATTGCTGAAGCTGGCCACGATGATGACCTTTTCCACACCTCTATTTATAATTTTAATTCCTAATTTAAGTTAGAAGAAGGCATAGCTGGAGTTGAGTCAGAATGATCTTGGAAAGTGGTGGGGGAGTTCATTCCTATACTATTTATATGTAGTTTGTTCTTTTGTTCTCTTTTCCAGCTTTTAGTGTTATATATAT
>JASKGM010006939.1:0-10525 GCA_034509205.1 Ceratonia siliqua
GAGAGTCTAGTTGTGATAATAATTTGGCCAGCATCCTCTGCTTATATGAAATTGATTTTAACATGCTTCAATTTGCTTGGAGGATTTCAGTTTTATCATTTTGTTAGCTTTACAATGAAAATGATCTTAGTAACATGTTAAGGCTAGTCACCATACCAAGGGTAGCCCTAACTAATTCAGATTGGTACTTAGTGAATAGATCAAAGCATGCTTACTTTCCATGGTAGGTTTAAGTCAAATTAACATAGGCTAAATGTTCTTTTTGGGTTTATGCATTCTGAAGGTATGCTGAATGGATTATTTCTACTAGGTTTGTTTACATGTTATCGATTCATCCAATCTAGTGTGCTTGCAGCATATGATATTGTTTTATTCTTAGAGGATGGGTTGCTAGCATACTTTTAAACTAGGTCGAAATAGCAAGGGAATGTGCATTTTAGGCTAAAAATGATATATGGCAACCATGTCAAAAGGGTTTTGCTATTATACGAAGTGTGGTATTAACCTAGTGCATGATTTGTATGAGACCTTAAGGCTATGGTCATTCTTTCAATATTTCCTATGTCTTTGCAATTTGGTTAAAGTAAGGTGCCTGATTATTGTCATTTTTCTTATTATTATTTCATTTTATTTTACTTATTTTATTTATTTTTACTTTGTTTTATTTTTTTTAATCTCCAAAATCCCAATTAATTATAACTTTGTTTTTTTTAAGGGAATAATTACCTGTTGTCAAAAATGAGGTTTCAAAGGCCCACTCAAATTAATTTAAAGGGTTTCAAGGGCCCAATGGAATTATTTTCACAAAAGAGGGTTCAAGGCCCAATGATGTCAAAATGGCTTCGGGGGCCCAATCAAACATTTTCAAAAAATAGAATTCAAGCAGATTTAATACTCTTATAAATAATGAGATTTTAATTAAAACACCTTCAATAACATCCTTCTAGCCTTAACATTTTCAAAATGGTATTTTAGCTCTAATACTTTTAGAAATTCTATTTGGACCTCGATACTTTCAATAATTTCATCTTGACCCCCAATCTTTCAGTAATTGCATTTTTGCCCCATCACTTCT
The DNA here is from genome assembly GCA_034509205.1 of Ceratonia siliqua. NCBI lineage: Eukaryota > Viridiplantae > Streptophyta > Magnoliopsida > Fabales > Fabaceae > Ceratonia > Ceratonia siliqua. The sequence goes on from JASKGM010006939.1 coordinate 1,076, forward strand.
AGAAATTACATGTGGTCCCCACCATTTTTTGTAATTATGATTTGGCCCCTTGTTTTTTTAAAATTGTATTTTAACCCCATTTCTTTTACAAATCTCGTTTTTTACCACATGACTTTCATAAATTTTATTTTTGCCCTAAGGACCCAATATTCAAAGGGACTTTTAGTAAAAGTTCATCTTCTCCAAAAGTCTTAATCCCCTAGGCATCCAATGGAGGTTATCTTTCCCAATGTCACAATTCTTACGAACTTTCAGTAGAATTTTATTTTCTCAAAGTATCAACTTTTCTTGGTATACAGTGGAGGGATATTCTCCCTAATATCTTAAAATTTATTTTTTAGGTTTTAAGTGGAAATTTGATTTCCCCTAAATGCCCTATTATCTTTTTTAATTTAATCAAATTATTCCGAACTACGTTGACCTTGATCCTTTTTAGGGTACGTAGACATTTACTTGGTAAGGCAGGTATAGTTATTTATTTCTCCACCTTTGTCCAATATTATGATATTAATGAAAATGGGTAATTTAAATACATTAAAAATTTTAAAGCACAAGCAATTTAGGATAACCATCCTTAGGGATGGATGTTGTGGGGTGCCTAACACCTTCCCTACACGTAATTAGACTCCCGAACCCTTCCTTTGGTTCCGAGAGCCAATTTTCATTCTTTTTTTAAGGACCTCAATTATCCTTCAATTAATTGGTGATGACTCTCATTTTCTCTATGTTTTTCTATTGCATGCCCCAAAGTCATAAAATGATGGCTTTTTTCCCTGGCCGTCACGTTGTGACATAAATAGTATGCTAACCCTAGGTCATATGAGAGCATTTGAGTGCAATTCAAAAATCCAATCCCTAACCATTAGGGATTTACATGCCTACTAATAGAAAATATTATATAATCAAATTATCTAATGATTTATCAATTAATAATCATATTATTAATTTTGATGATAATATATTTTATTTAACAATCAAATAAAACATTTGTGGCTTTCTAATTGACGATGCTTGAATTAAAAATTCAAATAAATGAATTTTACTTAATTAAATCCTTTTCACTTAGTTAGTTTCCTAGTGAATATAGGTTACATAAGAAATTAAAAATGTTTTAATTTCTAACCTTTATTTATTTGGATAATTAGGATAATTAGAAGAGAATATATTTGACCATGTCAAAGTCTAATTCTCCTATTTTGACTTTACACCTTCCTATCACATGGGAAGGAAGTTGTTTCATAAGTTTGAACAATTCAAACTTTACAACAACATTAGGATAAATAATTAATTAAATTAATTTTATCATAATAAAATGCTATAGCCAAAATTCCTAATCAAATGTGGATTTAATTTAATTTTAATTAACTTCTTTAAATTAAATATTTGAACAATTCAAATATTAATTTAAAATAGTTAAACAAAAAATAATTACTAAGATAAATGTTGTCTAAATTGAGATAACACTTGTCTTAATTAAGATAAACATTTGTCTTAAAATTTCATTGTCTGATTAAAATAATACTTGTTTAATTTAGACAAGTAATGTAAAAATTATTTTTATTTTTTTAGTGACAAAAATGTTATTCATATTTTTAAGCATATTTATGACAACATTTGTCTTAAAATAATTCTGTCTAATTTAAGATAACTCCTGTCTTAATAAAAACATTAGTTAAAATGCTATCAATTAACTTCATCTTGAATTTATTCTAACTTAATGTGGATTGAATTCTCCAAAGTTATGTGGGGAATCCATTTGGACAAATTAATTTCAAGATCCAATAAATTTGAAATTATTTTAGTCTCATTAATATAATTCAATTTTATTAATCGTGAAGTGATTTTACCAAAGACTCATGGTTGCAGTCTTGATAATTCTGAAAATTATGAGAAGTCAATGTTGAACATTTATTTATCCAATTTGAAAACCTAGTGTTTGTGAACCTTCATAGCCATCCATTAATACAAGGTAAAATTACCATTTTACCTCTTATGTTAATTTTTTCTTTGGTCTGAGAATTCATATGAGTGACCAGATAATCATTTAGAAATTTTCTAAAATTATCTTGAAATGATGAGTAGTTAATTCATCATTTCACTTTGCCAATATATATTACTTGTCTTCCTAAAATCACTAAAAGTGTCTAATGCTACAAACTCCATTTCTCGGATTTATATTCTCGGATATTCACTCCCACAATGATCTCAACATACAGGGTCTTTACCAATGTCACACAATAGTCATGCCCATAGTATATCAAAGATCACAATAGTCATGAACATGAGTCCATAATCCATTAGAATTTCAATTCTAGTACTAGCGTGTACAATGTGTGTGAGTTTAAGTTCAAAGTAATGGTGTTAACTTGAACTTAATATCTCATTTGATTCCTATTCATTTAATAGTGTCATTACCTGAAATCTACTACTTCAATGATCTGAGATTCATTATTCCCTTAAAAAAAGAATATCATTTTTTATATGGAGGTAATCCAAACGCTACAGTCTTTATTGAATAGAATAACCAGTTCTACTCAGTGATTGTGAATAGTATTTTAGATTCATCCAAAAGTACATATCTCCTTTTGCATAACCCTTATACAAATGTATCTTGGTTTATTAGAATTTAGGAACCTTAATAACTAGAAAATAAAGCTTATATAAAAAAACTATTTATTTATTAATAAAATATATTTACATCAAATTGGAGAATATAACTTGCTTTATTGGACAACTTATTCCCATCATATTGCTATAGGGGTTATTAGAATTTAGGAACCTTAGTTAGAAAATAAAACTTACATAAATAAACTCTTTATTTATTAATATTAAAATATATTTACATCAAATTGGAAAATAAAACTTGAACATATTCCCAACATATTCCTATAGGGGTAGGAATAGGCATAGGTCCAAAGGTATAAAGGATTTTAGACTTATAAGCATAGGTAGATTTATAAGAAGGAATATCTAAATTTGTATGCGTAGAGACATACACCTATAGGCATAGAAGAAAAGTATTTAGGCATAGATTTATCACTTATAGTTATGTTGGAGTAGGTTTATATATTTAGGAAAAGGAATCGGCATAGGTATATAGGTATATAAGATTATAGACTTATAGATGTAGGTGGACATATAGGGATAGGTATCTAGGTCTGTAGGTATAGAAGTATATATATATATATATATATTGTCATGGCCATATGACTTTTAAGGTTTAAGCTTTGGGTTATTTTATACTTGTTTCTAAATATTATTTACTGCAAATTATAATTATTATTTAGATGGGAGATAATTCCTCATGTAATTTTTTTTACTCTAGTTTATTTATACGTAAGACTGGTAAAAATAATTTCTAGCTGTCTTTGTAAGCGAAAGGTGAAAGCTAGGAGTAAAAGTTGAGCATTTTGGAAGACAAGAAGGTTACTATAACCTCTTCATTCAACATGAGTTGATAAGTTTTTTGGGTTGTAATTTACTTATTTTTGTTTTGTTTCTTTTCTCTAAAATTAGGGTTTGATCCAATTTAAAATTTTGGAATTTTTTATAAATGTTTACACTAGTGGTTAACTTTTGCATTGAGTTGTCATTACTTTCATTTAAATATGTTGTACTAATTAGTCATTTGTCATGCCTATGTAGAATATTGGACGGGAACCTCTTGAGGAATTGGTTTTCAGAAGACAGAAACTCAAAGATATACTCGAGAAACTAGGGCGAGAATCAGGTTTAATTACCTCTTTTTTCAACGTAATTACATGGCATAGTATTATTAGTTGTGAATTAAATTTAACATACTTTTATTATTGTAAACTATAGGGTTAAACTAATGGCCATTGACGAAAGTATGCTTACGATAGGTATAGGTGTATACATAGATATATAGACATGAAGGAAGTGGTACTTAGGCATAGGTATATAAGTATATAGGTGTGGGTATATTGCTTTATGTATAGGTATAAAAATAAAGATTTTGGCATAGGTATATAAGAATGTTGGTTTATAGGCATATGCAAATAGGGATATGTCTTTAGGTATAGATATAGGTATAGAAGAATAAGCATTTATGCATAGACTTATAGATAATAAGAGTATGTATATAGCTATAGGTGAAGGAATAAGCATAGGTCCATAGGCATATAGGATTATAGATTTGCATAGGTAGATATATAAGGATAGGTATCAAGGTTAGTATACATAGAGGCATAGACCTATAACATAGAAGAATAAATATTTAGGCATAGACTTATAGTATGTATGAGTAGGTATATAGATTTAGGTAAAGGAATAAGCATTGGTATATAGGCATATAGGATTATAGACTTATTATAGGTATAGGTAGACATATAGGGATAGGTATCTAGGTCTGTCGGTAGAAGGATAGATTTATAGGTATATAGTCATGGCTATATAGCTTTCTAGGTATAAGTGAAGGGTTCTCTTATATTTTGTAGAAAGTAATACTTATTTATCCCTAGTCATCATACTTCTAACCCTCCCCCTTCAAGCTAAAGCTTGCAAAGCTTCCTTCTTGTTACAAACTAAACCTAACAAAAATTAAAAAGAAAAACAAATCCAAATGTAAACATTGCAATTCAATTCAAGAACTTTAACGACTAATACTCTCTCTGATGATTCTTCAATAAGCAAAAAACTCCCAGAGTTCTTTGACATGCTTCTAATGAGCAACCTCCTCGATATTCTTACACTTGCTCTCCTCAGCCACATGTCTAACACAATAACACTGCTCTCAGAAGTCTTCAACCTACTTGATTTGAGGAGTTCCCTTGATCTTCTTCTAGTTGGTCTAAACTACTTGTGTTGCTCCCTTGGCACCCAACACTATTGCTCTTACTACTAGCATAGTCTTCAATCTATGACACTTGAAATACCAAATACCAATCGCAAACCATTGTAACAAACCCATATGTTAGACACTATAATAGTCGTCCACAACCCAATGGTAACTACCCAAGTCACGACCACTAATAATCATCCCTTTAGAGGCAAAAATCCAACCTCTTAAAAGCTCGTGTTGGTCACTACTTTCATGCCACAATACTTCAAAATCACATCATTCTAATGTAGGAAACATAAAAACAACCTATTTTCTTTTAAAAACTCAAAACACAACCTATAACTTCTGGAAAATCCAAAAATGGCACCTTTTGGCATGGACCCACTCAAAAGCTATACCTCATCAAAATAGACCTCTCTGAACCACCACAATGCAGACCAGCACTGCCATCTACACCACATACCCTAGACCACCAAAATGCTTGAATAAGTCATGTAACCACTATTTCTTGTGGCTTGTAACCACTATTTCATTGGGGGTGTTTCTCATAGTAAGATTCTAAGTAGAACCCACGAAATTGCTTGCATAAGTCATCAAATTGGAGTTTAGGATTAGGTATATATCTATAGGTGTAGGAATAGGCATAGGTGTGTGGTATATAGGATTGAAGACTTATAAGCATAGGTAGATTTATAAGGATAGGTTTCTAAATCTGTATGCTTAGAGCCATACACCTACAGGCATAGAAGAATAAGTATTTAAGCATAGACTTATAGCTTTGTTGAAGTAGGTTTATAGATTTAGGTAAAGGAATAGGCATAGGTATATAAGCATATACGATTATAGACTTATAGGTGTAGGTTGACATATAGGGGGCGTTTGGTAGAAGGATTCTTTTTGGATTACTGGGAATCTTAGGTTAGGAAATGAAAATTTCTTTGTTTGGTACTGATTTTTTTAAAAACTATTCCCAAGAAACTAAAATTCACAAGAACCATTTTTAGCCAACTTTCCCACGAAAACATTCCCATAGGGGGTGGTGGTATTTTTAGATTCCCATGAACATGGAAAGTTTTCTAAATATAAAAAGTTTATTTTGCCCCTATCTCATGTATATATTTTTTTCTAGTTATTATAAATATTATAAATATCAAAATATTTTTAAAATATATAATAAAATTAATATTATTTATATTAAAATTTAGAATAATAATACATTATATATATATAAATAAAAATATATATAAAATAAATATAATAGACAAAGAAGTAATGGATAAAGACGTTTATATTAATTATTATAAATATAAAAATATTTTAAAATAATTAATAAAATTTAATAAAATAAATATTATAATATTATAATATTAAAACTATTAAAATAATAATAAATTATACATATAAATATAAAATATAAATAAATAAAATAAAGAAAGAAGTACTGGATAAAGAAGCTTATATTAATTATTATAAATATAAAAATATTTAAAAAATTAATTAATAAAATTTAATATAAATATTATTTATATTAAAATTATTAAAATAATAATAAATTATATAATTATATAAATTAACTTGTATTGGGCATTTATCAATTATTATATATGAATAAGTGAAAAAAAATAAATAGTTGTTTAAGGGTATTTTTGTAAAAAATCTTAAAATTTTTAGGAAAGTTGTACTTAAACCAAATATGGGAATGAAAGATTCCAGCTAACATTTCCAGATATGTTTAAGGTCAACCAAACAAATTTTATAGCATTCTTAAGAATCATGATTCCCAAAAAATATGATTCCCAAAAAAACATGATTCCTAGGAATAAAAAAGGCCACCGATATCAAATGCTCCCATAGGGATAGGTATCTAGGTTTATAGGCATAGATTTATAGACCTAGAGGTATATTTTTTTTCATGGCCATATAAATTTTTGGGTATAAGCTTTGGGGGCTTTTACATTTGTTTGTAAATCTTATTTTCTACAAGTTGTAATTATTATTTAAATACGAGAAATTCGTCATGTAAATATTTTTATGCTAATTTATTTATATGTAAAATTGATAATGTAGGTATGCATGCATATAGATGATGGTATAGAAAGATGTTAAGAATGAGCCAATTATAGACTGAAAGAATTATAGAAATGGGATTTATCCATAACCAATGGTTCGAAAAATTTGTAATAAGCATTTTGAGCAAAGCAAGATTTGCTAATGCTTAAGAAAGAGTGAGTGACATAAATAAGTGGTTGAAAGTCGCTTTTAGCTAAGTGTAAGTAGGGAAGGCAAGAAAAGCAATGGGTAAAAGACACAGGGAAAAAACATATATGGACTGTGTAATATTTAGCTGTGATAGGAAAGTGACAAGAAATCGATTAAGAGAATGACCGAATCAAGAATTGACTAAGGGTAATAAAATTGTTAAGTGGCATACTTAGTAAGAGAAAGCTAAGCATGCAAACATTAAGCTTACGATTATGGAAGCCTGAATGGGTGTGATATTGATAGTTAATGAGGTTAACCATGGATTCGAACACAACTATAATTAAGAAGGTGATTGTTATGCAACAGAGCTTGCAAGGAAGACCAAACAGAGGAAAATTGTATAAAGCGCCAAATTAGATTATGGACAAGAGGGGCGACGAAAATAAATAGTTGTAGAAATCACTCAACAAGGCATATCGTATCAAAGGACATAAAGGTGTAAGAAATGGAAAAAAGAAAGAAAGAATGAAGATAAGAGTTAGGGAAGAGAACTATAAATATGTAGATAAGAGGAGACTTGAAAAAAAATTAAGAATTACATTGGATAGCTACTAAGGCGATGAAAGATAATTAATAAGAGATAGAAATTGAGAAGTATTAAGCCCAAAAAAAGGGGGTTACGGAAGGATTGAGATTATAACATATTAGTGGTGAACTAGAAATGAGGAAAGGATATTAGAGAAAGAAGAGATTTTTCAAAGTGAGGCAAAGTGAACCAACAGTAAAGGGTTATAGTGAGTGAAGAAATTGTTATTGAAGGAAATAAAGAACTATGATTAAGACTTAGATAGAAAATGCCTATGCAAACTACGGAAAGTAGTGCAGCATAGCATAAATTGAGTTGGGCAAGTAGATAAGATTGCACATGGACAAGATGATATGTGGGTTGTTATAATGAATTTCAAGAGAGATGGCTAAATGCACAAAAAAGGTGTGGTAAGTAGAAACCTAGTCGTTAAATCAAGAATGTAGTATACAAATTTAGTTTATGGTAAGTGAGAAAGGTGTAAGGAAGTTAGGGTGGTGAGGGAAGTAAGTGGAACAAAGTGTCTAAATATAGTGATTTAAGTGTCCAAATATTAGGGAAGTGATTCTTATAAGGAATAAGCAAGGGATAAAAGGTTAAGAAGGGATAAGAAATAAGTTAAAGAGGGCTCGAGTGTTAAAAGAAGAAATTTTCAATGTTCAAAGTTTGATGGCTCAAAACTAGAAATATAAAGCAGGGTTACATACACCAAGAAGCAAAGAAAATAATTTGATATAAACAAAATATACCAAAAGGAAAATGGGTATGAGGGCAAATTTAGCAAAGTTGCCAAAATGAAGGAGGCAGTCAATCGTCCTTGCCTACGCTGTTGAGTGCAGCCCACATTTATGTAGATTTAAAGAGGGCAAATGCCCAACTTTTCCCCTGTTAAAAAACTTAGCTGCTATCTCTCTTGAGAAAACTTGTGTTAGAAATATTGAACAATGTATGATAATTGGAACACCATAAAATATATGAGAGACATACATAAATTACTCATCGTGATCATACTCATATGCTAATTAGTCCTACGATCTAGGATTTTTCCCTCCAAACTCCTATAGAAATATGCGGCTTTCAATGGGACAAATAGAATATGGTATAACATATATATTTATATTAAGAGTGGAGAGGGGATCTAACTATCATACAAATAACCTAACAGGCTCTCCCATTATTAGCTTCTGATAGGTTTTGGCCTACACTATAACCGTCCAATCACATAGCCTAAAGTAGGTGTGCACAACACATAATCAACTTGATCACATAATTATTTTAAGCATGTCATGCTTGTCTTTATATGTATATTAATATATATCGGATCATGTTATTAATCTATTTTATAAAATCAAATAAATAGTAATTAATGGAAGCCCATAATTTTAACAATCTCTCACTTGGGTAACATTAATTCCTTTGAAAATATTTTATTTTGAAAACAACTCTTGGGTTGAACAACAAAAATTTTGTTAATTGGCCATGTTTTGAAAAACTCACATGATCCAAAAGACAATACCTAAGATCATGACTTTGGCAAATAAAGTTAAATGATATTGAATCATAGTGGTAGCTATATCATTTGTTGACACATGACCTTCCATGGTCGCAAATGTCACCAACCATACCTCATGAATCTCATATGTGGTAATGTAGCAAGAAAATAACATCAACATGTTACCAATAATATGCTATTTCAATGTCGGTCCCTGATTTCTCTTCAACAACATGCTCTTTACAAGCAAGAGAAATTCATTGATTACAAATCATAAATATATCTCAAGACCTGATAAACATGATATTTATACACCAATTAACCCTCATACGTAGGCTTCTGTAGTGTCTATTTTGTTCAGATGACATA
>JASKGM010006940.1:0-10525 GCA_034509205.1 Ceratonia siliqua
TAGTTGCCAATTTATATCTGCACCTTGCATAGTTGCATTATGAATTATGCCGCTCATGTTTTCTTCCCACATGCTATGTTTTTCAGAGACTTGGACCACTTGGTTCTAGCCGTCATTGCACTTTGTCATTTTTCTATGATTAATTGCCAATATACAAGTTACTGATATTGACAAGCTTGAACATGATGACACAGAGCTGAAGCACATTGATATAAAATTGGAATCAGAAGAAAATTTTGAATACTTGCACATGACACAGTGACATTGCGGATAGGTACGTCTTCCATACTCTTGTCATGGAGCAACATACAATACCCTGCAGTATTAACTAGAAGATGAGACGTGTACAAAGGGATAATAAGACAATTGATTAAGATGATGGGATGGGATACCTGCACAAGTAATGAAATATCTTTCTCTTAAAACAAAATCATCCAAATCAAATTTAAGATTTGCATAGCTCAGTTTGTGTAAGTTGTTGGCTGTACCAGCTGAGAGAGAATCCCTTGTAAGGGCCATTGGCTTGCTTTTGGACTCAAACTCAAACCTCTAATTTAAAAGTAGAAAATATTTTTTTTCATAATAGATAAAATAATAAAAAATAGAGTAAAATACTTTGAGAGATACTTTAATTATATTCTCTTCTCCTCTATTTTAAAAACATACACTTTCATTCTCTCTAACTTAATTCTGTTAGGAATATTTTATTAAGATTTTAAAAAAATAATAAATTAAAACAATTAATGACAAAGTTACTCTTACCACTCTCTCTCTCATCCCCAAAACCCTAGCATGATACAGTAAGAAGAGGAATGAAAAAAGTTTCCTTTTTTTTTTTTGGTTTTGTTTTAAGAATAAAAAATATTTTTTTGTTTAAAAATGTAATTACTTAAAAAAGCTTCTTTTTTTGTTTTTAAAAGTATTATTGCTTGAAAATATTTTCTTTTTATTTTATTTTAAAAATATCATTACTTGAAAATAGTTTCCTTTTTTGTTTTAAAAATATCATTAGTTGAAAATTTCTTTTTTTTCTATTTTAAAATTTTAATTAGTAAAAAAAATTACTTTTTTCTGTTTTAAAAATAATATTATTTGGATTTTTTTATTTTAAGAATATCATGACTTAAAAAAAATTCATTTTTTTGTTTTAGAAATATCATTACTTAGAAAATTTTTTTATTTGAAAAATATAATTACTTCCAAATTTTCTTCTTTCTGTTTAAAAAAAATATTAGTCAAAATTTTTAAAATATATATATATACTTTAAAAAAATTGCTTTTTCCATAGTTTTGATCATATTAAAATCTTAATTTTGGTTAATGTCTATTATTTATAATTATTTATTATATTATTTAATATTATTTATTTATTTATATTTTATTATATTATTATATTACTTTTATATAATTTTATTTATTATGAATTTTAATAATATTTATTTTATTAAATATTTTAATATTTATAATAATTAGAGGAATGAACTACAACCTAGATACTTGAATTAAAAATCATTTTATTCGTATTGCTCTCTACTATACGAAACAAGCCACAATGTTTATAGAAGGTACAAAAAAAAATAGTGTTTTGGTCATATTTAAAAAATTCTAACCTCTGACCAAAAAATAACGGTTAATTTTAACACAGAAGTTTTCTTTTTGAGTTTAGTTGTAACTTGTTTCTAATTCACAAGGCAGTGGAGTGTATGTTTTCAAAATAAAGAGGATGAGAATGTAATTAAAACATCTCTCAAAGGAGGAAGGAGTATTTTACTTTAAAAAATATTTTTTATTATATTGTTCAAATAACATAATGTTTTTCATTTTTTATAAAAACTTTTGGGCAAGGGGAGGTAAATGAGGATATATTGATTATATGCCACATACAAGAAGATAGAAAAAGAATGCTATGATATTATCCTTTTATTAGTCCATAAATATGTAACTGCAACTACATTTATTTAGCAAATAGCATAGTTGGACTAGTCTTCAAACGGTGTTTTATTGTAACGCCCTGTAACATTGCCATTATTTGCTGAGCAAAAATCTGATTGGCCCTTTCAGTAGGATGGACAGAGTCAAAGAACACATAATCACTGGGATTCTCACATAACTGGTACTCTTTCACTGCTCTTTTACCTCCGCAAGTGTTATATCCCCTGTAAGGGTCATTGCCACAGCATGCATGCCATATTGCCTTGTTTAAAACGTTTTCAACAAATTAAATAACCATGATTAGAACATATATATACGAGTCTAAGTTAAATTGAAATTACTAAACTCATGCATTCACCTACCCTATTTTGAAGGGAAATTTATTACTTCAGTGACTAAATCAGAGTAACTGGTAAATGAATATTTGAATCCTTCAAGCCGCCTCTCTAACTTCTGGAGGACTATTGAAAGGGCAGTATTGTGTAGTTTCCTAGTACTGAAGCTTCTTCAAGGCAAGAACCTGCACTTCCATTTACATAGACCTTGAAGGATGGTAGACACCCCAAGGGGACCATGCCAAGAAACCCAAATTTCCTCCCTCCTTTCTTGTATAATTCCTTCAGATCATGTTAACCTAGCAAATTACACAAACAATTGTAAAGATAGAAGATTGCTTAAAGAAGACTGAAACTTTAAATTTTGAATGCAGTAGTAGTTTGTACATACTTCAATCACAGTTGTCAAATTGCCAATCACCATCCATACATAATCCTCTGCTGAGTATGACAAAATGACACTCGAGTTTTCTGACAACTGGGCTGTGTAATCATTGGTTCCTATGTTAAATAAGTAAAATGGCATTGAACAGCAATATTTTGGTTTCACCATCTCCAAGTTTCTTCCTTAGTAATTTGTTGACATTTATGAAATTAGCTAGTTGAGTTTTTAGGTCTATCACCTGAAAAATCAAACAACATACCATCAAACTAAGTACTATAAACTTGTCAATTGGGAGATATAAGATCACACCATGAAATTTGCCCTATTTAAACATAATTACAAGTTTAGAATACACTCATCATCCGCAAAACCCTGGATCAAACAGACTTATAGTCTACCTTAAAATCAGTAGAGTATCATAAGGTCTTTTTGATTAAACAAAAAAATCCTTTACGGGTTTCAACTAGAGCACCAGCTCCTGTTGAAGCAAAAATTTTCCCCATCTGTGTATCGTTGGTAACCAGGATATAGATATGGAAGGGTTAATGGCAACTTTGCATACTCAGCTGCAATAAAGCTCTCAGATTGTTAGCTCCAGCAGCAATTAAGAAGTTGAAACTAAAACTCACACACACACACATAAAACTTACCAATGAAATCTGGAATTAGGCACCCATTGGAAAATTTTCCACTAGGGTACTTAAAGAAGGGTTCCCCATATGGCCAGAAGTTAGCCTGATTGGAAGTAGTAGTATTGATGTAGTTATTGTTTCAAACATCAAATAGTGAAGCTCCAAATACAAATGAGGCAGCATGTTTTCTTGGCAGGCATAACTCAACATAGCAGCAGCTAGCCACCAATATGATTACCCACAAGATCAAGAAACTAAAATGGAACCTGGTCACCAACTTAACTCTGATTCCATCTGACTTGGCCATCATTGAGTTAGCAACCTCTGTATCCTAAGGACTTCAGTGAATTACCAGAGAATAGTTTTCAATCTTTGACCAAACTGGCTTGAGGTTCAAGTTATAGTAATATCATATTGTGAACAATGTGCTTACATATTTGATAATTAAATTCAACTTAAGCATCTTGAATTCAACAGTGTGCTTGCATTATTGAGTGTGATATTTCCAAAATTGTATAAAATATGAAGAAAAAGTCTTGTAGCAACCTCTTATATAGTACCACATTGACTTATATTACTCTTGGTACATCATGTATATTAAAATGTTAAGGAGAAGGATGGATTAGTGAGCCACAAGAAAGACTGAATTAATTAAGATGTTAACTGGTATTATCTGTATAGTGATAAAACACTACTGTTATAGACAATTGTATCGTTTTTATATATTAAGTTTGGAGTGTGTGTGTCCTTAAAAATGAAAATAAACTAGAACACGTATCATCTCTCTCACACACTCTGGATCTTAAAATCCTTATATACTCCGTCTTTCATATTCCTCACCTTCCACTTGAACTCATAAGCTTCTTTCTTAGAAATGTTTCTGAGTTATCCTACCTTTGTTTTCTATATTTTCTTTTAAGTGTGCTTTTCTATACTGTATCAATCATTTACACATGTGAAATAATGTTGGTGAAAACCAAAGAAATATAAAACTGATATAAGAGAAAATGATTTTGGAGGAGCATAATCTTTATTTATTGAAATGCTCTATATATAGAGCTAAAAGTTTAACAAAAACCAACATACTTAGCTAAACAAAAGACTTAAATAACAACTTCCTAATACCTAGTAATTCAAAAAAATTAACAACTTTCCTAAATACTAGGTCTTCACAATTATCTTCTTAAATGCTTGATTCTGTTTTGACTTAATCCTTATCACTTCATCAGCATATGCGGCTTCTTTAGGCATCTTTACAACAAATAAGCTCTAAAAAAGTTCCATCAAAATTTATCAACTTGTCTCTACAATTTGCCAATGCCAACCCTTTTATTATTGTATTCATTGGACTACTATGGCGAGGATACAAGAGAATGCTAAGAGATTACAATGGGATTCTGGACAAACCCAGATGCAATAAAAAATTCATGGTCGAGTTAGCCTTCAAATAGTGTTTTTAGATTGTAAGGCCCAGTAACATTGCCATTTCCACTCCACATTTGCTGAGCAAAAAACTGATTGGCCTATCAGTAAGATGAGCAGAGTCAAATAACACATATTCACTAGGATTCTGACATAGTTCATAATCTTTTACTCCCTGTCTACCTCCACAGCTAAAGAATCCCCTGTAAGGGCCACTACCACAGCATGCCATATTCCCTTCTTTGAAACCTTTTAACAATGAACCCATAAGAATTAGAACAGATCTGAAAAGAAATTAAATGGTAGTTTACAAGAACCATGCATTTCCCTACCATATTTTGTGGGGTGATTCATTACTTCAGTAAGTAAATCATAGAAATTGGTAAGTGAATATTTGAATCCTTTTAGCTGTTTCTCTAGCTTCTGGAGGAGCACTGTAGTTTTGCTAGTGCAGAAAGTTCTACTAGGCAGGAACCTGTTCCATTTGCAAGCATCTTTCCCACTGGACTACATCCTAGAGGCCCCAAGCCAAGGAACCCAAATTTCCTCCCTCTTTTCTTGTGTATTTCCTTGCATATCACAACATGATTACATATTGTGTAAACACTTGAAAATATATCAGATTGAGTTAAGGAAAGTGAATTGAAAATTTTGAATAGGGAAAGTGCTTGTCACATACTTTGATCATAGTTGTCAGATTGCCAATTACTAAGTCTACATATTGATCTTGAGAGTATGATGAAAAGACACTGGAATTATCTGTCACACGGACTGAGTAATCATTGCTTCCAATTATAATTAAGTAAACAGCTTTAGACAACAATGTTTTGCTTCAGCATCTCCTAGTCTCTGCATCACTGACTTGCTGACCTTATTGAAATAACTTAGCTAAGTTTTTAGGTCTATCACCTGAAAAATCAAACATCAAATTATTTACATTGAGCTTCTTAATTTAGGACATAAGAAAATAGCAGAATCTAAAGTGTTCTTTTCTAAAAATATGAGGGGGTCTATTAAATGAGAAACATACCAGTCCTTTAAGAGTTTCAACTAGAGCTCCAGCTCCCACAGATGCAAAATTTGCCCCATCAAGGTAATGTTGATAACCAGGCTAAGGGCAACTTTGCATACTCAGCTGCAGTGAAGATCTCAGATTGTTAATACTACAGAAAGTGTAATCTTTGAAGTCAAATTGTTATAACCAAAATTCTTACCAATAAAATCTGGAATAGTGCATCCATAAAAAATTCTACCAGTGGGGTACTTAAAGAAGGTTTTCCCATATGGCTAGAAGTTTGCCTAACCGTTAGTTGTAGTGTTGATGTAGTTGTTGTTTCCAACATCAAAAAGGGAATCTCCAAATACAAATAAGGCTTCTTTGTTTCCTGGCATGCACGTTTTAGCAAAGCAATTAATTGGGATGAAAATGTTATTGCTTATTGTAAACACCCAATTTTGTCCATTAATTTTATTTTAAATAAATAAAATCACAAAATAAAAAACAATCACTCAGTCCAACATCTAAACAAAACCCTATTAACCCATTCTTTTTTTGTCAACTCAAGCCATAGCCCAATTCACCTAAACCTTTAGCTCAATACTCTTTTCTTCTTACTATTTTTGACCAATTTCTGTCAAGCCCGACACCATTAACCAACAAACACCTCAACCCAACACTTCACTAACCCATTTTCAACTAAATGGGCTCCTGGCTGCCTATCCATTTAATCAAACTGGTTCAACCCACTCTCAAGCCTGCTCCATGACCCATCCTCTTTATCACTTAACCTAGGTTTCCCTTGGCAGCCGTCAACCTCTCCTCTACTCTCCTCTTCACACACTGCACCCTCTCCTCCACTTCATCACCCACACATCTTCCTCTTTTTCCTTCACGCCACTTGCTCTATCACACCCGCGCTATTTTTAGGCTTCCTCATTTGGTCTTCTTCTTCTCGCAAGCCCATGATCACACATCGACCATCCACTCATTTCCTCATCTATCTCTTGATACCTTTCACGCTACAACCTATGGGTTTAACAACTCCTCCACTACATTTTCAACCACTAGTCCCTCCTCTGCTTTGATTCTTTATGGGTTCATCCTCTGCAACTTCAAGCCACTACTTTGCCCCTATTATCACCATATGCGGCCATCCCTATTCCAAGCCACAGTCTTGTTCCCTCAAGCCACCATCAAGCATGTCAACTGCCATCATTGGGTGGCTATAAAAGCAAGTTGAATGTTGTGAAATGTGTGATATTTCAAAAGTGTGGCTGATTATTTTTACCTAGTATTTTGTTGATATCTTATCAGGTTTTATCTTATCTTTTCTTATCTTATCTTATCTCATCTTATCTTATCTTATCAGATTATCTTCTCTAATTATTTTGATTTAGCAAATTACAAAATTAAATACTACTAATTTTTGGTCAATCACAATTTTATGAGAACTGCTCTTTTTGAATTTTCTCTCTAAGATTTTCTTGCTAGGTTTCTTCTTCTTCTTCTTCTATTCTCAGTTGCCTAGTTGTTGAGTGCACAACATCCAGATGGTCTGTTGTATCCTGGAAGGGTACCCACTATCACTGCCTTTGCACCAAGAGATGCGGAATAATCCTTTGAAAACAGTGACATATACGCCTCAGACAACTCAGTTTACTCCATAAAATTTTTACAACAATCTCAAAGGATTATTTATAGAGCCAACGAACAACAACTCTCCTGCTACTGATGGTTCGCTTGCTATGACCGTACCTGCTACTTTTGCCAATGTTTCCGTCCCAACCATTCCTATCAAGCTTCATTATACAAAGCCGTTCCCAGACATTTCAAAAACTGAAGTCTTTGACGGCAACAATTTTAAGAGGTGGTAAGAATGAGTTTTCTCCATCCTGGATGTTCACAGGATTGCATTCATACTCACTGAAGCTAAGTAGAAAGTCCAACTGTTCATCCGAAGCAACTTGAACACTGGATCCACGCAAACAAGGTTTGTAGAGACACATTAATTAGTACTATATCTAATGAACTGTTTGATGTCTATTGTCCTTATAAGGAAGCCAAGAAGATTTAGGACTCTATGGTCTCCAAATATACTGCTGAAGATGTCGGGAAGCATAAATTTGCAATAGGTAAATTTTACAGGTGGGAGATGACCGATGACAAAAAAATTAAAGTCTCAAATTAATGAATACCACAAGTTGCTGGAGGATCTAAAAGCAAAAAATATCACCATGCAAGAGGAATTAATGGCTGGTTTGCTGATTGAAAAACTTCCTGAGTCTTGGAATGACTATAAGGAATAGTTGAAGCATAAAAACAAGCAGCAATCGTTGGAGGACTTAATTGTGCATATAATAATTGAAGACACCAACTGAAAGGAGTTGAAAGCGGCGAAAGCAAGGGAGATGGCATCAAAAGCAAATTTGATATAAGGCAACCCAAATTCCCATAACAATAAAAGGTACGCAAGTAAAAATAATAATAGAAATAAGCCTGGTTACACTCCTAAAGTGACTAACTCGACTTTTAGGATGAAAGGCTCTTGTTTTGTTTGTGAAAAGACAGGTCACCATGCTGCACAATGTAGGAAAAGAATGAGAAATGATAACCCTGCTAAACCAAAGGTAAACTTTGTTGAAGCAAAAGATGATATAGTTGTTGCAGTTATTTCTTAAGCTAACATTATGGCCAATGTGAAAGAATGGGTGGTAGACTCTGGTGCTACTAGGCACATTTGTGCAAACAAAAATGCTTTCACCACCTATACTTCGTTGGAAGAAGAATAAGAAAATATTTATCTTGGAGACTCAAGAACTGTACTGGTTCTACAATTCTTGGCAAAGGCAAAGTTTTTCTCAAACCACATCTGGCAAAACCTTGGCATTGAGCGATGTTCTTCATGTACCCACTATAAGAGAAAATCTTGTTTCTGTAGCCTTGTTGAGAAAAGCTGGAGTGAAAATTTCTTTTGAGTCTGACAAAATTGTCATGACTAAGAATAATGTATTTGTGGGAAAGGGTTATTGTAACCAAGGACTTTTTGTATTGAATATTTCTGAAATTATCAATAAAAATAATGAATCTCCTTCTACTTATTTGATTGATTCTATTGATTTGTGGCATGCTAAATTAGGCCATGTTAGTATAAGTTATATCAAGAAAATGCATAAATTAGGAATTATTAATTATATTAATATTTTAAATATTAATTATATTAATATTTCAAATATTAATAAATATGAGATTTATGCTGAAACTAAATTAACTAAGAAAACATGTGCATCTATTAATAGAGAATCTAATTTATTAGATTTAACACATACAGATTTAGGAGACATGAAACAAACAATGACTAAAGGTGGTAAAAGTTATTATGTAACCTTTATAGATGATTATTCAAGATATACTAAAGTATATTTAATTAGAAATAAAAATGATGCATTTAATGTGTTCATGTCTTATAAGGCTAAAATTAAAAATAAACTTAATAAGAAAATTAAAGGAGTTAGATCTGATAAGGGTGGTGAGTATGTATTATTTAATGATTATTGTGAAAAAGAAGGAATAATACATGAAATAACACCTCCTTATTCACCTGAATAAAATGGTGTGGCTGAAAGAAATAATAGGACTTTAAAAGAAATGATGAATGCAATGCTTGTTAGTTCTTCTGCTCCTAATAACTTGTGAAGGGAGCAATTTTATCTGCATGTCATCTACAAAATATAATTCCTTATAAAAGAACAGGCAAGACACCTTATGAATTATGGAAGGGATATTCTCCTAATGTAAAAGATTTAAAAGTGTAGGGGTGTCTAGCTAAGGTACTTTTTCCTGATCCTAAAAAAAGGAAAATAGGTTCAAAAACTTCTGATTGCATGTTCATTGGTTATGTTGAACATAATGTTACATATAAATTTCTTGTTTTAAATAGTGATGTTCTTGATTGCAATACTATTATTGAGACAAAGAATGTTGAATTCTTTGAACACATTTTTCCACTCTCTGAGAAAATTACTAAATCACCTAGTATTTCTCATGCACAAAATAATAATGATAATTTAGAAAACTCCATTGAGGAGTTGAGAAGAAGCAAAAGGCCTAGAAAAAAAAAGTCATTTGGAAATAATTTTTACTCTTCTTTTCTAATTAATAGTGATCCTTAAACTTATTTTGAAGCTATTTCTTTTCCTGACTCTTTGTTATGGAAATAATCCATTAAAATTAAGATAGATTCCATTTTACAAAATAAAACTTGGACTCTAGTTTATTTACCCCTCGGAACAAAAACAATTGGTTGTAAATAGATTTTTAAATGAAAACTTAACCCCAATGGTTCTATTGATAAATATAAAGTACGATTGGTTGCTAAAGGTTTTACTCAAAAACAAAACATTGGCTATTTTGATACTTTTGCTCTGGTAGCTAGAATTTCTTCAATTCGAATTTTGATTGCTTTGGCTTCAATTCATAAACTTGTCATTCATCAAATGGATGTTAAAACAGCATTTTTAAATGGAGATTTAGAAGAAGAAATTTACATGGAACAACCTGAGGGTTGTGTGGTTCCTAGTTTTGCAAATAAAGTTTGTAAATTGCATAAATCTTTATATGGTCTTAAACAAGCTCCAAAACAATGGCACGAGAAATTTGATCAAGTAATTTTGAGCAATGGTTTTTCTATAGTAGGAGTGGATAAATGTGTTTATATTAAACATGTTGATGGTGAATATGTGATCATTAGTTTGTATGTGGATGACATGTTAATATTTGGTACTAGCCTTGACATAGTAAATTTTACTAAACAATTCCTTGC